>JABCPU010000056.1:0-246200 GCA_016800925.1 Suillus spraguei | reverse complement strand
GCAAATCGTGCTCCTCTTTGGCTAGCCCGCCCTCGTTTCTCTGCGGTCGCCTGCACAGGCTCTCTGCCTTCCACAGTGATGGTGCAAGTCACATGGCCCCTCTCTTCCTCAAATACCGAGGTTAACTCCTTTTGTTGGCGTGCAGCCCATATATGCAGCCTAGCGAGTGGGTGCAAAACATCGACGTCGTCCCTCAGGTTGCGCTCTAGTTGTTGCATTATACCCAGTTTGCGAAGTACTTGGCGAACGATATCCATATTTCCGCGAGAGTCGAGATAAACGGCGCCGATAATACTCTCGATCATGTCGCTGAAGAATTTTGGTGATTGGAGGCGAGTGAGGGCTGCCCACGGGAACGTGGGACCACGAAGGAGGGCTTCCTCTATTTCATCTTTCATTTTCCGATAGCGAGCGAGCGTCGCTCTTTGCTGATCAATAACTACTGAGCTGGAATGGAGCAGGCATTGGTATAAGGATATCTCTTGCGTTTCTTCATCCATGACAATACCATCGCGAGTGGGGCGTGGTAAGCTCGCGTCTTTCTCCAGCGAGCACTTGAAACAAATGTAAGTAAGGAAATGCATGTTAACGATGGCAGATTTGCGGATATGCATCTGGCCTGGGGTAAATTGCTTTCCTGGGTAGTGATAGAGATGGTTTGTGATGACCATGTCGAGCACAGAGTCGCCCAAAAATTCCATACGCTCATACGACACTGTTCGAACATCGAACTGGTAGCTCGAATGAGTGACGGCTTCGACGAGGAGGAGCTTGTGGGTAAACGTGTATCCTAACATGCGTTCGACGTCGGTTATAGGAGTGGGGACCTCAGCGGTTTCCACACACGAAAGTGCCTTATCGATATAAACCTCGAGGGATTGCCACCCTGCCTTGGGGTCGATGCCGAGGTCAAAGAGTCGGGTGCACTCAATGCCAAGATTGTACCCTCCATGTAGGAAAGCAGCTCCAATGAGGGCTTCTACTACGTCCGCAAGCATCTTTGTGGATAGGTCCTCAGGGGCTTTGGGTGTTCCTTGAGACGAATCACCAGCAACCACGTCCTCATTGATCTCGTTTACTTCCCCCGTAGTAAAGTACTGTGGTTTGAATTTCCGAGGTGTAAAACGATCGCGTACGATCCACTTGTATAGGGATAGCCTGATGGCTTCCTTTGCCAATCTAGAGTTGGAGACAGCATGATCTTTACGCCTGGTGAGGTACCCTTCGTGCCAGAAGGGATAGGTGGCGATCAGATGTATCGACACCACAAACTTCAGGACGGCATCGCCGAGGGTCTCCAGTCTTTGATAGTTGACATGACCTTGGGCTACAGGAGCAGTAATCGCTGTGATCAGACTAGAGAAAGGAATATGATAAAGTGGAGTCCCGGTAAGCAGACTCCCTCGAAGAGATACGGCAGTTGCAGCGATGGAAATATGGCGAATGATGGAGGGTATCAAAATGGCATGGTCGCATTGCACGTTAGAAAGAAGAACAACACGAGATACTTGAGGGGGAAGGAACGACCTCCTGAGGGGCGCACCACTAATGGACGGTAGAGGTTGCAAGAAATTTCTTCTTTGCGGCAATTCCTCTACATGAAGCAACGGGTAGTTGATCTCGATTTCAGGCATTTTTGAATATCTGGCCCTGAAATCTTGCAACTCTTCCTCAGATAGAGGATCGTGCCTCCACCCAAGAAAGCGATAAACCTTGCCGTAGGGGAACCCATCGCGAATCCAGGTTATATCAGTCGGATGCGAGAACGCCTGTCCGAAAGTGGCTGCGTTTGCGAAGAGATCATCTCCGAAAGACTCTTCCCCTGCAAGTCCCGCAGCCACCTTCGACGCGCATCCCACACATCACGCTCAGGGTCTTCCTCAGCAGATTCAAAAAGATATGCAAAGTCGAATTTGTCCCACTGCATGCGGATTCCGTACAAACACCAGAACAGGCGTCGTGTGGATTCATGAGCAGCTTGAAGGTCACTAGAGGAATGGCGGGCCACACCCTGCGCCTGTAATTTAACATCAATGCGACCTTTACGAGGATGATAAAGCACGGGGTGCCTCCCCAGCCGCGAAAGATGGAAGGTCGACTCGAGCGAGCATCCGGATAGGAGAGAAACCTGGTATGACAATGCGAGTAACTGTCCAAGCCGTATCTGTCAATTCATCCTGCCAAGGATTTATCTGGCTAGTGACGGAGGCCATGCTGGATCGCTTCTCGACATCTTTGAGAAGACTCTTGACTTCCTCCTCCAAATCAGGCTCGACCACGCTAGTTAATGGCAGGAGATGATCATTAAGGAGGTTGGCATGATAGAGAGCGAGGTATGCCTTGAATGCGACGTGTCTGTATGCAGATTGTTTTGTGGGGTATATACGGTCAACTGAGAAGATGCGGAGTTCCGCTGGGAGCCGCCTTGGCAAAGTCACTGTGCACCCGAATGGCCCCGGATATGGAGGGGGAACAACACGTTGCACAGGATCAAAAGAGTGCCAGCCTTCGGGCATATCAGGGGGATCGATGTCATAGATGGGAAGATTGACGGAATTTGGAATAACAGCACAAAAATGATTGAGATGCGACACCGCCAATAGCGGGTAAGCCTAGCCCTATACATGGATGAGCAGGATGGCTTGAGTACACGCATATTACTCACCCTGTAGCCTTCACTTGAAAACAGGCTCATTTGGATCGGGTACTTCGTCATCACTGGAGGCCGTTGGCCTGGAAGGACGATCAGCTTGGTAAAGGGCTGTCATCTGAGCCTCTAGTGTCTCGAATTCCGCCACTCTAGCATTGTCGATACCTGTCGATTCAAACATGAGAACAAAAGAGCTCCGTCTCCTGCGAGCACGACCTCTGCTTTGGGCCCAGCTTGCCATGTTGTCAGGGGATATCCCACCTGATCACATTTCCACAAGCTTGGATATCAAGGCCCTCTTCCGCTACCGACGTGGCGATGATGAGATTCCTGTCTCCAGACCGGAAGCCCTCGAGAATATCTGCCTGAGGCTGATCTTTCAGAAGCGTACGAGTGATATCAAGAAAGGTGTTACGATAGGAGCTTTGAGAGCTTCCAAGCAGGCACCCAAGTCTGAAATGAGCACTGTGAGGATGATTCCTCAGAACCTCGGATAATGCTAGCACTCCGTCACGACGTGTGACGAAGATCAAGCCGCTATAAGGCTCGTTCGATGATTCTGACCAATCCTTTTCGTACTCCAATGTCTCCAAGAGGACGCGAACTTTGTCCGTGATCCCGGCCTCGATGTCCGCAGGATCGTAAGAGAGAGGTGTTAGCTTAATCTGAGATAAATGTTTCATCAAGTAAGCCTTCTCCTTGGGTTTGCAAGGGCCCGATCAACTCGTCCCAAGGAGTCTGTTTATCTAATGCCCGGGATACAACGCTTTCGATGTACCAGTCCGCCGCCCATGGACCGATGTCATAACATATGGCTTTCCCCGCATTCGCAAGATCATTCATTCCACCATGTGAGTAGGTCTTCTTACTCTGGATAGCTTTTGACAACTTCTGGTCCATTCGTGTATGTTCTGGGCCTCGGGCAGTTTTCGCTAGTTTCTGACGTAGTTGTATAACGAAGGGATCTTCCTCGATGTCCATATTAGCGAGAATGGCTTCGACTGCTGATTAAATTTTTGGAAGTATAACTGCGATCATAGTATTGTGGTGTATCGTAGCGCACGTGTCGGAAAATAGGGCGGTGAACATGAGTCAAGAGCTCATCCCGATTGGCTCGAGGACTACGAATAACGCAGTCAAGGTTGGCCTCCAATTTCCTGGAATGCATGTCAATTATATTCATGGTCTCCAATCCGAGGACCATACCGGAAGGCTACAGTAGCATTGCCACCGAACATAGGACTAGCAGTGAGGCCCAAGATCATAGGACGTTCGTCCAGCTCATTTGGCATACTAGAGCCGTGGGCTGCGGGGAGACGGGGAGGGAGGGAGAAGTAAAAATCTCGCATGATGCAGCTCATGGGGTGATTTCGATCTGCGTGGTGAGCCTCGTCGAAGACTAGGAGGCCGATATCGAGCCCCATATGAATATAGCCGTGGCTAAGCGCGTCAAGGAGCACCTGCGGAGTGGAAACTATAACACGATTGTTTTCCAGCACTCGTTTCCACAAGGTAATGTCAGTCCATTGCCTTGGCTCGAGTGCCCCGTGAATGAGGCCAACAGGAACCTGCATATTACCCTTGATTACACTGTGCTGCTGATTGCAAAGAGCCACTGTGGGCGCCAAAAACCATGATACCTAGGAATCTCTGTGCAATACAACCTGTAGAATGCATAACCTGAACGTACCTTTCGAGAGCCGCGTTCTATTTCATATCTCATCCTTAAAATTGCAATCAAAGTCTTTCCAGAACCTGTATCCTGAGCGATGATTATATTTTCCTTGAGACTGGCGTCCAGCATTTCCTGCTGATAATCACGAGTCTTCGGTATCGAATTGGCAATGACAGAAGGTTCTCCCGTATCGTTCTTCTTGTCAGATAGCCCTTCCATTTTGTTCTTCTCGACGGATGGGTCACAGGTGGTACAAAGACAAGATGTGAAAGAAGGACAGCGCGCTAAGCTGATTTATGTCAGGTCGTATCAGAGCGCGGCACCTCCTTCGCGCCTTATCTTCAACACAAAAGGAAAGCTGACCGAAGGAATCCGGGGAGATGGTCTTCCAGTTAGGAAAGTGACGGGAATCTTTCTCTACGGGCGCTAGGAGCTTCCGGATCGCGTGTACAACAAAATCTTCACAAGGGCAGTGTGTGACACTGCGGACTCAGGCGCGCAGGTTTCAAGTATCAGATGTCGGGCGTGAGAAAGAGCAAGTTGTTGGTCGTACCCGCCGGCACCTTCGAATAGTTTGGTTAATGTCTCAACCAATTCATCTCTCTCGTTTAAGAACACCAGCTGCATCAAGATTTCTGACCGAAGAACCATCTCCGAGGGATGTCGAAGACGTGTTTCCAACTGCGCCATCGTTCGACCAGCCTCCAGATCCCATAACTTCACCGTGGAAACGTGCCCTCTTCGACTTACTCGAATCACCAACATCATCTTCGTCAGCCTTTCTCATTCACATTGCATCAACTTCTCTCATCGTGTTTTCTGCTATCGTTACAATTTTGGAGACCGTGCCAAGTTTTCACTCTATCTCCCCTCGAGTATGGTTTGGTCTAGAAACAAGTCTGGTACTTCTTTTCACCATAGAATACTCCGCACGTTCGGTGGCTTGGAGCTCCTCTTGGGTTTCATTGGTTAAATGGATGTTCTGTACGTGTCATATCATAAGTTCCGATATATCTTCTCACGTGCATCATCATCCAGCCTTCTATGGGCTCATTGACATGCTGGCTATACTGCCCTATTACATCGAGGTAATACTACAGCAAGATACCGTGAGTGGTCTGTTGTTTTCCCACTCACCCCACTGATTTTTAACAGTCTGTCTTGTTCCGTTTCTCCATTCTGCGTATGTTTCGACTATTGCGGGTTTTCAGGCCGTTCCGATACAACAGTACCATACTTCTGTAAGTATATATATCTTGGTCTGAGGGTACATGTGACATCATCTTTTTATTAAGAACCATCGAGGTCATGTATCTGGCTGTTCGTAGATCACATCACGCATTGCTTGCACTTAGTTTTTTTATTGCAATGGTGTTGACTGTGTTCAGCACGTTATTGTGCGTACCCTACCACTCTACTTAATCCGAGCTCTTTTCACTGAATGCATTACTCAGGTATTTCTCGGAGCGTGGTACTTGGGACGACAATTTGGAAACGTTCATTAATTCAGACGGTGACGCATCTCAGTTCCAAGTACGGACTACTTCTTTGCCTTCTACTGGTCTTTATTTAACACTTATCTCCACATAGTCTATTCCCGCAGCCGCTTGGTGAGCATGTGCTTCTCATCTTGTTATCTTTTTATTAAGACTAGATAGGTTTGTGCTAGTAAGTAAGTGGTGGTCTGACACACCGTGTTGTCGTGTCCTGCTTGCTTACTTTCGTTGCTCAAATAGCAATTACTACGGTAGGTTATGGAGAGATTACACCTCGCTCTGTTCTCGGGCGTTTGATCACAGTCCCTCTTCTTGCTTTTGGCTTGCTTCTTATCGCCCTCCCAAGCTTCGTTCTGGGTAGAGAATTTAGCCTAGTCTGGAAGCAGATGACCGATGATGGGGTCAGTTGTTTCATTAACATTCCCCTTCACAACCCAGCTAGATGTTCTACTTTTCAGGAGATCACACGAGAACATGATTCCGCTTTGACTACTTTTGGTCATCATCGACTAGAAGATTCTCAACCTTCGGAGCCACTAAAGGACCTTTCCAATCGGAAACTTGCTCAAAATCAAACTGAGCTGAGTCAGCAGATATCAGAACTACGGGTGACGGTGGAGATGCAAGGCGAAATGATCAGGGAGTTACTTGGATATCTTCGCATGGAAGGCACAGCGAAAGGAAAGCGTAGGGAAAATGATGTTGGCGATGCTATGAGCTAACACATGTGGGATTCGTTAACTTGGCTGTTTTCAGCTTGATCCAGCGTCTACCGTTAGGTTATCGGGACTTGTCAGGGGTGTTCTAACGTTATTATTGACCATGCTAATGCTTCATGTGCATGTTCTTGCAGATATTAATATCGTCTGCATCATGTGCGAGTTTGCACGTGTATCGATGCCATCTCGAGAGCCTTGGGCTACCTACGCTTGTCCTCATTCTTAGACGCCTCAGTTGTAAGCGAAGATTTGGTCAAAGATGCTGTTAAGTCGGCTACAAGTACTTGCACCACATTCTAACGCCCTACGATGCAAACACTTGTACATTCCTGTGTGACACCTCTCCAATCTACGAGGCGACTTCTAGTCACCCAAGGTCAGCAGTGATTTTGTAATGAATAAAGATTTTATCTGAGGAAGGTCCATCTCCCAGGTTTACAATGAGCATCCCAGGCGTGTTTTGTAGCTTGAATTCTCCGGCATCGTTAACGCGCTGAAGGCCATCGTCGCAAAGTCGAACAAACGCGTAGATTAGTCGGACATCTACACTGTCCCCATTCTAAGCGACACCGACGCTGTCGTTTTTATCACTGACTGCCTTGAATTTGTCTCATACATCAACAAGCCATACCCTGATGAATCCGTCTTACCAAACAACTCAAAGCCCCTGGTTCGCGCCTTCGATTTTGCTGTATGGGCCTGTCCCTACCTAGTAGCATGAGGTCCATGCTCATGTACTGTGCGGAAGTATTGAGCCCTACTGGTGCTAAGTACTTCATGGAAGCTCGTTCAGCAGGTTCCCAGGTGCCTTTGAATGAGTTCTCTCCCGAGAGCCCGGAGCGTGATGCAGACTGGGAGCTCCCAGAGAAGGGGTACAACACGGCTTATGAATGATACCAGGAGAGTAACGGGAAGTTATAAGCATACTTCTCGTATGCAGATATCATTGTCAGTTGTTGGCTGATGGCATTCAAACGAGTGTTGGAGGATGAATGTACCAGGATTAATTTTGGAAATGGGTTCAGGTTCTTGCAGATGTCGAGCAGGGTGCAAAGTGCGAAACAATTTCTAGAGGCTCGCGTGTATATTTGAAACTGCCAAATGATAAATTCCTTTGACAGACTCAAACCACCGCCACCGCCACGCGTGCCACCTTTAACACATGTACAATGCACAAGTGCAGGCCATCGTAAAAGATGGAATGACTGCCTTCCTTATGTGTCATGGGTTGTTGGAGTTGATCAAGCACTATCACTGGCTGTGTCTGGGCGTCTGAGACACCCACGTGAACTTCTTCCTGATGGTTCCGCCAATGTCATAACGCACTCTGCCCAATGTGGACTAGCATACATCAAGGATCAATACTAGTGCTATACCAGTGTTCAGGGACATTGATGTGCGATAATCAAGCTCAGATGACCTCGGTGCTTACGAATGAACTTGAAGTTCAGCCTTGATAAAGAGTCTCAAGGTTGGCCGCAGCACTTGAAACCTCACGTCTCAGTACTCCATGATGTTGCCACTTGTCCTGTATGACATCCTCTCCGAGCTGCCAGGCAATAACTGGTCATCCAACCCCGCAAAGCCGAGGTCAGTACTTCGTGTTCTGCATGCCAAGTTTTGGTATCTGACCAAAGTTTACTGCGCCCTAGGTTCGTTTTGAGCTACAAGGATCTTCCATTCGTCACACTCTGGGTCGAATACTCAGACATCCCCATCGCTATGAAGGCCATCGGCGCAAAACCAAACAAACGCCGAGACGGCTCAGACGTCTATACCGTCCCCGTTCTTAGCGATCCCAACACCGGTGCCCTCATCACCGACTCCCTCGAAATTGCCTCATACCTCGAAAAGACATATCCCGAGAAACCTATCTTCCCAAACAACTCAGAAACCATGATACGTGGATTTGACTCCTCCTATTCAAACCTATTTCGACCTGCTATGAAGTCTATGTTCGCACGCTGTGTAGAAATATTGAGTCCCGCCAGTGCCAAGTTCTTCATTAAAGCTCGTTCGATAGACAACCCGTTGCCTTGGGATGCGAAGTACGATGAAGACTGGGACCTACTAGAGAAAGGGTACAATACTGTGCACGAATGGCACCAGAAGACTGACGGGAAGTGGTTTATGGACGACACCTTTTCGTATGCGGACATTGTTGTTGCTTGTGAATTGCTGTGGTACAAACGAGTTTTGAAGGAGAACGAGTGGATCAGGATCAGTTCTTGGAATGGGGGGAAATGGGCTCAAATCCTTGCGGATGTCGAAAAGGAGTGTAAATTAGCTTAGTATAAGATCAATCGCTTCAGGGGCATGTAAACGATAATGAATGCTTCACAAGTTGCCTCAGTTGAAGTCCTTCAGACCTCACCTGCGCATACGGATACGATAACGTGCATGTTATACTAACAAGTGTACTAGGGCACCGAAGTTGTGGATCATCTGTAACTGATTCGACACAAATCAAAACTGGTTCAATGCGTAATGAAATCGCAGCAAACCACATATAAACCGCAGGGACTCCGCTACCAGCACTGAACTTGGGTGACAAGCCCTCGCATCGGAACGTATCTGTGTACTAGTAATAGTAAGATCCGTGACAGCTGGATGCTCCAAAAATTGGCAATTCCATCGGACTCGATTCAGTGGAATTGTAGTGAACACGAATGCAGGTACTCCACCAGCGGAATCACCCCTGTCAATAGATGCTCACCGCCAGCGAGGTCAAGTAGATGGCCCTCCTATGGTACCGCCATCTCAAGCACGCATGAACAAAAAGGTCAAGCGTCTATTGTTGGACGGAGTGCCTTCGTCAGTACGATACTTGGTGTGGTGTCATCTCAGTGACAGCAAAGCACGTGCGATTCCCAACGTATATACGCAGCTGGGCAAGAGGCAAAGAGCTCCTGCGTTTTCAGATATCGAGAAGGATGCAAAAACGTGTTTCCCTGATCAGACGCAACTGCATCACTTCGATGGCCCTTTAGTATCACTCTGCCATACAGGCGTATCTCAATATGGTGCCAGATATCCAAGGTACATCTCCGTTGTATCCGAGCATCGCATCGTTCCTGATTGATGTGGGGTTGTCAGGACTGACTTCTATAGCTGGTCATCTGTTGTTGCTATCACCCGAAGAAGATGCTTTTTGGTCACCCCCACCCCCACCCACACCTACGCCCCTGTGGCTGGAATCTGTAAATATATATATAATTGAAAAGATTCAGAGTGTCTCATATCTGAATAAACGTCGAAAGCAGGCATGCAGATGCATGTAATCACATCGAAAATGCTGGAGTACATACTCTGATATCGAACTTGAAGCAAGTGAACAGTAACCCTACTAGAGGCTTTGCCACGTCATGTAGCGCACACCGGACACACACAGTACAATGATTAACACGACACATAAGCTGACAATGTGTTGATCTAGGCTCCTTGTTTAGTACTACTGAAAATATTGTGAGGTACCCAGTCAACTCGTATCGGACATCACCTTGCCAGCGAAGATGAATATCATACGGAGTGGCTAACTTAACAGTTGCCGCAATCTGTACAATCACATTCTGGGTGTTCTGTTGCAAATGAGGATCATCGCAATGACTCATGAGCGCTGATCACAGCTGCACCAATATCATTTTAAAAGAAACCTCCACGTAAATTTGACGTGAAAGTGAGTTCGAGCAGAGATAGGACTTGGGCGTCGTGGCGTTGATGAGTTGGCAAATGACGGTGTCAGGCTAGGTTGGCAATTGTAGGATGACACCTATCACTCATCACTATTCAGAGTTTGGTCATGCATTAAAGATTGAGATGAAAATATTTACACACGCTATGCAGAGAAAAGTATATAATGCAACGTCCATGGGTTCAACACTAACCAGTCAAGTCAACCTTGAGATTTTCAATGCAGCCCATCATACTGTACGACACACCAGGCAAGGTCCCGAATAATATATGGGCTCCAAACCCTGCCAAGACCAGGCAAGTCGACAGTCAGAGCCATTGCTGCATATGGCTAACATGCAGGCGATAGGTTCTGCCTGGAATACAAAGGTCTCCCATATGAGATCGTCTGGGTGGAATTCAAAGATATTCCCAAGACTATGGAATACCAAGTTGGCACTTCGACTACGGAAGGGGGCAGGTACACCCTTCCGGTGATCAAGGATCCCAACACTGGATTCGTCGTCGCTGACTCGCTTGCGATCGCTGAGTACCTGGACAAGACTTATCCAGAGAAGCCGGTCATACCACGTAGCGCCAGCGTTCTTATAGGGCTATTCGAGCCTGCATATTGCAGCATTGCCTACGGAAAAGTAGTGAAGCTTATCCTAACGAAGACCCTCGAAATCATGAACGATTCAAATAGGGAGTACTTCATTCTGACGCGCTTAGAGCTACTCGGCGAAACAACCTGGGAGGCTGTGTCAGAAGCGAACGTACAACAGCAGTGGGAAGACTTCAAGCAGGGTCTTGATGAAATCGATAAATGGTACCAGAAAAGTGGTGGAAAGTGGATTATGGGAGATACCTTCTCGTTTGCAGATATGGTGGTGGCTTGCAGAACAATATGGTGGAACAAAATCTTCGATGAAGAACAACTGCGAGAACTGCATTCTTGGAATGGAGGACGATGGGCACGTGTCTTGGCAGATGTGAATGCGGAGTGTGGTACAGATCTGTAGGAAAAGAATAGTAGCATTGGTTGGGTGGGTCCTATCACGTACTGGCCTTGACGCGAATCCACGGTTTATACCAACTACTACTACTTATGTAGTACCGCTGTTATCGTCACTAAGTATTATGCATGACGAGGATTCGCTACTATTGTCAATGAAGGGATAAGGCCTATGTATTTCGTTCGTTGTTCACCTGCTGTTGCCAAAATCAGGCGTTATAAGGGGTCATTTTCAAAACCGTACCAAGAATGCCTTGAACTCGTTATGAAGCCATGCTCCGACATCACAAATTCCAAGTACATATAAATTTGGGAGTGAGAGAGCTTTGAACGCGCCAAATAATAATTTGTCTCTACGATCACCTGCGGGATGCGCCACAACTGAAGCCTGTTGTGCGTAAATGATTCTAAGGCCCCCGTTCCACTGAATAGTAAGGAAGTTCCAAGTAAACGGTCAGCTAGGGAAAGTTGGGACACAATTGGAACAAAAGAAGGAATGGTCGGCGTATAACAATCTCGACATCCGCGAGGCAGTGGGTCGGAAGGGAATACGTGTTCGACGCCCCAACTACCCTGAGCCCGCGCAGAGTGTTAGTCTATCACGAGGTAGATTGTGCAATAGTGGCTTCATCCGCCGTAGCGACGATTGGCTCCCAAAGTGCTGGTCGGAGACCACGACCTGGGTGCTGTAGCTTAGTCAGCCAGTCGAATTCGCAACCAACTGAATGCAGATCTACTGTGACTACGCACTACTAACGAGCGCAAATTATCTATCATGTACTAGATATGCCATCAATGTCATGGTAGCTGATAAATAGAAACTAGCGTCCAAGGTCATCGTATGTACCGCAGAATACTATGCATAATAGCTAAGTTCATGAAGTTGCTCTGGAGTAGTGATATCTGTAAGGCCGAGAAGGCCATTATCGTTCATAGAACGCTTCGTAGGGGTGGAGGTAGAGGTGCCGTCAACAGCACCCTCGACAGAAGATATAATCTGCTGGAGGATGCTTTCGATATCAGAGGAAACGGCACGCCTCTGGTCATGAACAGTGTCACGTCCCAAATCCATGCTAAGCTCGCGCTTCGTGCTGTTGCTGCTTCCATCAAAGGCAGACAGTATTGTCGCAACAGTGCCTCCCGCACTAACAACGCCTGCCACCTTTCCTAAGATGCTTGAGACGTCGGAAGGGATCGTAAAGCTGCGGTCTTCAAACTGAAGTGCTGCTCCATCCAAATCTTCTCCATCATCGTCTTCATCCAGAGTTTGGTCCAAATCCCGCCTAGTGCTGTTTCCAAAGGCATCCACGATCTCATTAGCACCTACTCCCAGGCTGATAATATTCCCGATATCGTTGATCCAGCTCGAGGCAGCTTTGGGAATTGTGAGGCTGCGCTCTTCGACGGGAAGGGCAGAGTCCGCTTCACGTTTGAGGTTGATATCGCTCAAGACAGAGCTACCTTCTTGCACGAGAGTCTGGAGCGCGGCAGTAATGTCTGCAGTGATATCGCGCTTCCTTGTGGGGGGCAGCTCGTTGAACGCTGCATCAATAGCTTGAACAAGATCGGAAGTGGAGTCACGTTTGGAATTGAAGGAAGGATTACTAGCCCCTGAGAGGACCACTGTCCCTATGCGGGGATGGACGAAGTCGTTGAGCACAGATGTATCATCATCCGTTGACGCGGTATCACGCTCGGAACTGACTTGGCGGTGGCTATAAATGCATTCAGTGAGTGTCTACTTAGTGATTGTCTGAGAGGGACGTACAAGTACGGAGTAGGAGCAGCAAAACTTGGGACGGTCGATGCTACAACAGCGAGAGCGACAAGGACAGCGAAGCGCATGTTTGTCTTGAATGTAAAAAATTGGAAATAAACGGCGGGTCGAGGTGTGTAAAAACGCGAAGCTAAAAGTTGAATGAGAGTGTACGAATTTTTTCAAATAGGCTGTAGCATGATTAGGTTAGTAAAAGGCAGCCGGATGAGACAGAATGAACGTACTGCCTGCACCTGGGTGAGCCGTGAAAGCGAAAAAAGTAAGAGGGCTGAGGAGTTAGCAGCTAACATGCATGCCTTTTAAACGGGTGAGGATCACAGCCGATGCATCAGATTGCAACTCCTCCCACAGATCGCACGCGTTTCAGGATACACTCCTTGAAACTCATCTGCGTTTCATTGATAGATGAGTCACGGTTAGTGTGAAGATGGGCATTCGCTTCTTGCATCCAAGAATCACGATGAGTCAATCATTGGCTGAATTTTGAAAGACCTGAATTCTTCGAAGGCTCCTCCAAGTCCGAGTCGGCGACCTAACTGGAAACAAAGGCTGTCGTTATTCTGAACCTTCTGGCGCATACCATACAGCTGTGTTGTGTATCGTGCAGCACATCATCTGTAGGCGCCATCAAACGATCAAATTGAAGAAAGCAAAAAGGAGACGATGATCGTTTCCCATCGTTACACGTTACCGACTCAAGTGTTGCGATTCAATTTCTACATACGTACATGTTCAACGCACGGCACAACCGCTGGCCCGCTAAAATGGCAGTGCTTGACCATATGATACTTCATCATCCCTGGATTCTCGGCTCCCAAGTAATTTCAAATCAGTCCGCATTTGCGACCCACACTGGATAGTAGATGAAATACCAGTAAAGACACAGTGAGAGCTGTGTATTATCCGTTAAAGCATTCTCAACGGCATTCTTGGTACATATGAGATCTGAATCACCGGTCACCCAATTGAAAAAGCCGGGTAACACTGTAGCCTGTAGGTTAACCGGTTAATAGTTAGCTTATTTGCCATCAGAGAAATGGAAATGACTGCGGTCGACCAAACGCCCGGTGTTTCGTGCCCATATTTCTAATCCCGAATCCGGCAGTGCGCACTTCATAACAATATGTATCATAGGACTTGAGGGAAAAAAAGGACAGTGCGTACTCGATATAAGTGACTCGGAGCGGACTGGCGCCGCTACGATGACTCAGAGTATCTGTGTAGTGTGTATGGATGTGTTAGATTGTTAAGGTATAACAGAAGAAGTCCATACAGCTACAGTATCTCTAATGTCCTGATGTCCATCATATTATCAACAGAAGTCATGTCTTTAACCTGTGCAACAATATCACGATCCGACGCGATCCTCTCGAATTCTCCGTCGCGCAGCCGCGCTAACAAAAGTCCACTAAAAGGTTGTCCAAGTCGAACTATCAAACGCAATGCTCGCGAGTGAGAATCCGAATAAACCGGCTCGTAATTGTCATGCAACTCAAGGAGATGACGACTCCATGGAAGAACAAGCAAGATTGTCTGCCAGGCGGGTGGTGGTCTTGCAGGCGAGAATGGGAATGGGATCAATCTGTCTGCCGTGGTGACCTGCAGGTCACAAAGCCCGTCTGACTTGAGTTCATACATATTTGTGTCCTGGTCTCGCTCTACTTTCCGCCTAGCTTCTGTGATCGGGAATACGATGCAAGGCAAATGCAACCGGCGATGCGCGAAACGGGGAGCGCTCAAAGAATCAAGTGTCTGATACAATTCCAAAGCCGACTCTAGAGTCACAACATCTCGCAGCGAGGAGACCAATGACTGAATCTCATTTTCGGATAGAGATGGCAGTTTGCATGGTGGAGCTTCATATGAAGTGATGTCGGCTGGAAAACAGCTGTTGAACTCTGATGGCTTTCCGATCCAATCTAGGGCAGTAATATCGCCCGACTGAGCTACGATTTCCTGCAGGAGCCGTCCGAATGCATTCTGCTTCTTCTCGCCGTAATCAACGCGTAGGCGGACACCAAAGATGCCGAACAACGAGTATGCGATGTCTTCTTGCAGTGTGGTAATACGTGTTGAAGCCCACCGAAGTTTCTCTCGCGCGCCTCTCATCCCGGGGCGGAAGGCCACAACGGCTCGTCGATCTATGCCTGTCGCGTACTCCAACTCCTGCATGATCGTGAAAGAATCCTTGTGGTTGGGAGTGCGATCATTGAGATAAAGAGTCCAATTCTTCTGATAAAATAGAATGATTTTAGGAGCGAGGAATTCTTGAACTGTCCATCCGCGTGTATTCCAAGCGCTCTTTGCCAGTGCGCCAGACTTTGACAAAGGCGGAACATCCGAAAGATATACGACTGTGAGCACGGAGTGGTGATACCAGATGAACATGGACTTGATCGATGCTTGGAGCTCGACATCGTTATTCTTGTCAATACAGCACGTGTCGCTCCATGCCCAGCGATACCCCAAATCACGAGCAGTCTTGCAGAAGGACTGTAAGTTCTTGATGCCGCCAACCGGATCCAATTCATAGACGACATTGCCCTGTATATCCTGCAACAGCGGCTCCTTTCCTTCCCACCGGTGTGATAGCATGACATATTGGAAGTATGTCATCACCACATCTTTGATACGCTTCATTTGAATATGGGTGATTGTTGACGACACGAGTTCTCTATACTGTATGCTCGCTTTGAAAGTGCTTATCTGTGCATCTCGATCACATAAGAGCCCGTTGGTGGTGTTGAGTACACGCAGCGGAGCCCTGGCAGTGTCAAGTTGATCATAAATGACTGTTCGAATAATACGATCCGCTTCGGATGGACTGAGATACTGGTCGCGCAACCCTGCAGAAACAGTTACAACACGTTGACGTATGAGTTATTACGGCTTACTTCGTGTCTCGGTGTCGGGAGCATTGTCTAATTTGGATAGCATGATTCGGAAGGCCTGGATCGCTTCATCATAGCGTCCTGCACCATGAAGCGCTGCGTGCTTCAGATTGTATCCAATGTGAGACGAAGGATTGAGTTCGGTGACCTGTGCATCGCGGAAGTCAACATGGGCTACAAAAATGTAGATGCCATCATTACTCGTTGTGCGTCTAGCAGCGCATCATCCCATAACGTTTTCTCCAACTTTGCCTTACTACGTTTTGCAAAGGCAGCATCGGATGGAGAAGTTAGCAGGTTGATCGCCGCTGAGTATAAGTCAATAGCCCTATCAAATTTGCTTGCAGCGAGGGCAGTATCTCCGCTCGTAAGAAAGGGCGCACTGCATTTTTCCGTGAAAGCTGAGTGAAATGTGGGTGAGGATTGTAGCCAGCATGGAATTACGAACCCCAGACTTGCCATTGGACCATTCAAGGCAGCTGTCCTTCATTGTTTCGTCGATATTGTCCATCATGCATCGGTATGAGTTTATGGCATCTGGAAATCTACCTGCCCAAAGGAGTGCGTCACACCGTTTCTGGTGTACCTTTTGCCAGAGGGAGTCCAGGTCCCAGCCAAAGAGCTAAACAAGACACTGAATTATGAAAAGCATTATGTATGCAGCTTAACGCACCACAACCAAGTCCTCGTATATTTGATGAGTGAATGTGGATGAGAAAGCGCCGGAGTTGATAGCGGTAGTGAAGTGGTTGGCGGCTTCGTCATAACGCATGCCATCCAAGGCTTTGAGACCAAGTTGAACAAGTAGATATGCCTAATGCGCGAGTTGCAAAGATGAGTGTTCGATAGCCAAGTTTGGATGATACTTACTTCCACGAGATGACATGCGCGAGTGTCGGCATTCGGACAACCGGTAGTGAGTTCCTTGAGGAGCAAGTTTGCCTCGTTATGTTGATCTGAATTGAAGAGGGCGATGGCCTGAAATACGTGATTGACCAGGGAGTATGCGAGGCAACTGTGACATACCTTGATCAAGAGCAAGAAATGAATGGTTTCTGAATCTTGGTCCGTGTACATGGATGCAACATCAAATGCTGCCCTCGCCTCCAGGATGCGGCCTTTTCCGCAGAGGGCAATTCCCTTGGAGATATAGCCTGTCAACGAAGGTTGAATGCTGATGGACTATCTCACCGTGGAGTTAGCCTTTTGTAAGGGACTATGGTCCATGCATATAACTTACTTCGATGGCATCCAGAAGGGCGTGGTCCCAGTCGTGTTTTCGAGCCATGACGAATGAACGATGGGCGTAGGACGTATAGCTGTTATTGGCGTTGATATCCTGTGTGAGTAGTCCTTCAGCAGTAGATAAGTCCCCATTCATGCATGCACTGCGGGCTGTTGTGATGGCTAAGATCTGGATGAAACATGCTCAATTTGTGGTATATGAGTCAAGGATGGCAACATGCCTTTGAATTAGGTACTGCCCACTCTGAGATCATCTTATCTTGACCTCCGCTGAGAATATGGCTGCCGTCCACGGAGAAAGTTACACATATGGTCGGGGATGTGTGCTTGAAGGTGGCAACGGTTCGTCGATCTGAGAGCTGCCATAGACAGACGTGTTGAACATCAGATGAGGATGCGACAAATGTGCCAGCAGGATTAACGGCAATGGCACTGATTGTGCTAGTGTGGCCCGTCCAGGGATTACCGACCTGTTGCCAGGTTGTTGTATCCCATTCTCGTACGGTAGGATCAGAATTATCACCGCCTGTAAGAAGGCGTGTGCCATCAGGTGTCCACGTGAGTGAAATGTTGTATGAGGTGTGGCCTTTGAAGGATGCGACCCATGTCCTTGTGCCTGGATTATAAATCTGGATATTGTTGAATGTTGCGGTGGCAAGAAGTTCACCAGAAGGTGAATATCGAACGCAATTGACTTGACTGCCACACTCAATTGGATTTCCTTGCTGTTCCCAGGTTTTAGTATTCCATAACTTCGTCGTGTTGTCCCATGAACCAGTAGCCAGCACTGTTCCATCGGGAGAAAAATCGAGCGAGACCCAATTGGAGTGGGCTTTAATGGATTGTGTGAGCAATTCCCCAGTTTCCAGTCCGTACCAGACGACAACCTCTCCGTCATAATCACCGCTCGCTATCAATTGCCCATCTCGTGATACCGCCAATTCCATTACCTCCCTGCGGTGCCCCCTCATCTTCTTCAACACAACACCTGTCCTCAAATCCCATAGACGAAGCGTCTTGTCGTCCGATGTTGTAACTATCCGCCGTTTATCGGGGAAAACTGCGACTGCCCTTACCCAGCCTTCATGACCCTTGAACTCTCGCAGGGGTATAGTGAGCTCCGACATTTTACGAGAGGTTGATGGCGTTGGGCCCAGTCGAGGTGGACTACAGGTATCTTTTTCTAAGTTGCAGAGGTGCGTGTTTTGTGCGTTTCATCATGATACGTCAACCTGCCTTGTTTCCATAGACACCCAGGTCACGAGGCCTCAGGTAGAAGTCTGCAAAAAGCGATAAACATCACGTGATAAAACATTACAAAATTGTGACAAACAGAAAATAGCGATTAACATACTGGATGACTTTCCATGGTCAAGATGATGCAGAATAGAATATCTTGGAGTCTCAAAAATATCACCAATAATGAAGATATGTTAATCTATACCAGAATAATCCCCATACACTCAGCCAAATAGATTTAATCCTGTTCTTGATGTGATGGACAATCTTACAGTCCAGTACTTGTTTCTATGAGGCAGACCTCTTCAAAGATGATGAAAGAGCTCAGACCCTGGCTGCTGCTATCATTGCTGGGACTGAGGTATCACAACAAGATCGCATTGACACTTGGAACCCTCATCATTTATATCTTTGCCGACCCCAACTACATATATGTACCTGTGTGACTGGTCTCTCAGCCCATCATGTTGGTGAGCACTTTCAGCACACCCCTGCTACAGTATCAAGGTAATTTGAAACATTTGTTGCTTATCTTATGTTGTATCTCAATTTTTGGCTAAGGTACTTCAAGGACATGGTCTTCTTCTTCTCAGATGACCCGTTCTATTCCTCTTATGTCCAATTTCCAACCGCACATTCCCCCACCCCTCCTGAAATTGCAAATGACCATCGCTTTCATCAGTTCGATAAATGTATTGGCGCCGTCGATGGAACCCACATCCAGGCCTTTGCAACACTCGTGGATCATGCTTACATGCATAATTGAAAAGGTTACATCTCTCAAAATTGCTTGTTCATTTGTGACGAGTCCACCACCCGTTGTGCCTTTGGCACAGGAAGCAAAAGGAGTGCGAAGCACTCCTTTTGCTCCCTGGCTAAGGCTTCATCCTAATAGTTCTGTTTGCCTTCCTGGCCTTGGCTTCATCCCAATAATTCTCTTTGCCCACACTCTTTTTGGCTTTCTGGCCTTGGCTTCATCTTAATAATTATCTTTAATAATGATAATTGGTCTTCAAATACATTATAACTTTAACCAATATTTTGAGAGAAGTAAAAGTACCACATCACCATCTTTGTGAGTTTATTGCCCATCTCATCCTCATGTCATTGCATTTGATTTTGATTTTTTTAAAATTATTTACTGCAAATTATTAATTTGAATAAATCTTTTGTGTCAAGTTTTAATAGGGGGCAACAGTATTAAGTTGTCACACAACAAAATAATGCAAGTGTCCCATCTCCCATCTCCCATCTCCTGTTACTGGTCTCCTGTCTCTCATTTCCTCTTACCAGTCTGCTGTCTCCCATCTTGTGTCTCCTGTCTTGTGTTTCCCATCTTGTGTCTCCCATCTTGTGTCTCCTGTCTCCCATCTCCTGTCTCCCGTCTTGTGTCTCCCATCTCCCGTCTTGTGTCTCCCATCTCCCATCTCCTGTCTTGTGTCTCCCATCTCCCATCTCCCGTCTCCTGTCTCCCGTCTCCCGTCTCCTGTCTCCTGTCTCCCGTCTCCCGTCTCCCGTCTCCCGTCTCCCGTCTCCCGTCTCCCGTCTCCCGTCTCCTGTCTCCCGTCTCCCATCTCTCATCTCCCATCTCCCATCTCTCATCTCTCATCTCTCATCTCTCATCTCTCATCTCCCATCTCCCATCTCCCGTCTTGTGTCTCCCATCTTGTGTCTCCTGTCTCCTTTGCACTTCTTTTTTGGCTTTGGCCTCCTTTTTTGCTTTGCACTCCTTTGCACTCCTTTTTGGCTTCACTTTTGGCTGAACACTCCCTTTGGGCTCCCTGGCCTCAACTCCATCCTAATAATTTCATTTTCCCCCAGGTTCAGACAACCTGTGGCAGATGACAACCCATCATTTGGTTTTACCCCAGCTTCAGACAATCCATGGCAAATTTTTAACCCGTGTGGCACTGCACATGACAAAACCACACATCATACAATGGGAGAACAGTGTATTGAATCGGCACTCAAAAAACCACTGATATTTCCAAATAAAGGTTTAGCCGAGCTAAGCATTCCTAAGCGAAAGCCATGTGAGCTAGCGAGCCAGATTCCCACCTTTCTCCCATACTTTATAGATTTTGACTTTCGCTTCATCTATGGACTCACCAGGTGTGTTACGAACTGGGATGGCATCACCAGCGACAGTGAAAAGACACAGGCAGTCTGCTGGGAAGTTCTACAATGTCCAGAAGAGGACAAGGTGAAAGTACAAGGAACACGTTCCGAGTACTATCAAGGGTTCAGCCTCAAAGACAAGTCTTATGAGGTTTTATGAGAATAGAGACTAAGACTAAGGAGTGCTTAGACTTAGAGACAATTCAAGGATGACTTAGGTTGGAGACCTAAGTAAAGGATGTTTCAGGTAAAACCCAGTAAGATTAAAGTAAAGTATACAAGCATAATACAATGTGCTTAAATAGGTCAATATGTGTGCACAGACCAAGAGAGATGTTATGTCATATACCGTACATTCAGGTCTGATCCATGGACATCTGGACACCCAATCCATACATCCTAGTCCACCCATCCAATCCAGTTCACATATCCAATCCACCCATCCACTCCAATCAATATCCATCCATATCTAATCCATATCCATATCCGACTCAGTCCATCCGATCTATCCACCCATCCGATCCGTGTTCATATCCGATCCATGTCCATATCGATCCGTGTCCATATCTGATCCATGCTCATATCTGAAACTATTCCCGTGCACCTGCCGTTACTCCTTTTAGGTTAATACCTGTGTCCGCTTTCGGTTATCTCTGCACCTCTGGCTTTCGGTTATCTTGACTTCCATCTTGATAAGATATTTCGTACAAGTCTTATTTTTGAGTTCATAGCCTTGTGTTCCCAATGCATCAAACATAGCCTCGGACTATCCTTACTTACCTTCCGGCATGCTACCTACAGTATATAAACTTGTAGTACAACTCCTGCAGACCTCAGTCTGATTCATTGTTCCTACTTCTGTATATTCCTTTGATTACTCTGTATCCTGTTATCATGTCTATATAACTCCATTTCTGTTCTTGCACTTGGGCTCCAGCCCTTGTAAGCTTCCGACTCAGGCCTATGGGATCACTCCCTAGGCCAGAGCTTTGATCCTATGTCCTATAATCTTTTCGGACTTCGTCCATCTCCATCTATCATCTGTTTCACCTCCGACTCTACCTTTGGTAGTCTTATACTGTCTGTTTCTATTCCAGACCTTGTCCGGAGTAGTCTATACTATCTCTACACCATATCTGGACCTACTCCCCTCTAGTAGCCAACACTTCCTCTAAGATCCACAGAGCTATGCTCATCCGCTCCTCCGCTCCTCCGCTCCTCCCTCCGCTCCTCCGCTCCTCCGCTCCTCCGCTCCTCCGCTCCCCCTCCTCCGCTCCTCCCCCTCCGCTCCTCCCTCCCCGCTCCCCCCCCCCCCCCCCCCCCCCCCCCCCCCCCCCCCCCCCCCCCCCCCCCCCCCCCCCCCCCCCCCCCCCCCCCCCCCCCCCCCCCCCCCCCCCCCCCCCCCCCCCCCCCCCCCCCCCCCCCCCCCCCCCCCCCCCCCCCCCCCCCCCCCCCCCCCCCCCCCCCCCCCCCCCCCCCCCCCCCCCCCCGCTCCTCCGCTCCTCCCCTCCGCTCCTCCGCTCCTCCGCTCCTCCGCTCCTCCGCTCCTCCTCCTGAGCTCTGGAATTTCGGACCCCTAGTCCTCTGGATCCATCCTATCCTATCCTCTGACATCTATGGATCATCTTTCCCTCCGGAGCTCTGCTCCTATCCTGCCCTGAACTTTGTCCAGCGGTCCATCCTTCATCTGTTCTACTTGGAGCTTGTTCCAGTAGTGTTACCATTACTCCCTACCTTCCAGAAATAGTTCTGGCGCATCCCGTGCTCATCCAGAAGTCCATTGGAGCTCTGTCGAGCTATCCTGCCTTAGAGTTTGTCTGGACCCTCCATCCGGACTTCACCAGAACTCTCCCTTGGACTTCATCCGAAATTAAGGGCACATACTCGGGTAAGGGGCACAGCGTACGAGCTGAGGCCAAGCCCCTTTGACTTTACAACCCTCCAGTACAACCCCATGTAAGACCAGGACTTCTTACTAATCTCCGGTTTTGCATGGTCGTAACATGTTAGAACATAAGTGCGTATCCAAAGAAGGAAGGCAACTATAGTACAGATGCGTTGAGCATATGAGTCAAAGTCATGTTATGTAATATACAAGTAGAGGAGACAAAGGGAAAATGAATAGGGGCACATACAACTGTAACAAGGTGAGATGGCTCATCTGCTGATGCAGCGATTTGGAATGATGCACATGCACATGACCTGCGCATTCCTGAAGGCAGGTACCTTCTTGGGGATGCAGGCTTTGGAACTTGTGACACATTACTTGTCCCTTATCATGGTGTGAATTATCATCTCAATGAATGGCGCTTGGCTGCTAACTTGTACATTTTCATCCTCTCATTTTATTTTTGCTATTAAAAAATGTTTCAGCCCACAAAACGCAAAAGAACTTTTCAACCTTCGACATTCCTCACTGTGCAATGCAATCAAGCACATATTTGGGGTGATGAAGCACCAATGGTGCATCTTGCAATTCCCTGCAGAGTATGATATGGAAGTCCAGGCCCTTATCCCTCTGGCCTTGTGTGCCTTGCACAATTTTATTTGTGCTGAAGACCCTGAAGTTTTCTATGAAGACTACGATGCTGATATTCCAGAGATTTATCATGCTGTTGACGTCAATGGAGCCACAGCAGCAAACTTAGTTTGAGGGAGTAATCCTCGTGGGGAGCTCGGAGATGGACCACCAAGCACTGCAGAGAAGAGAAGAGCTGATGCGTGCCGTGATGAAATAGCTGCTGCAATATGGGTGGATTATATTGCCAAGAATGCTTGAATATGTAGCTTTAACATCACACTTGTATTGCATGCAATGAATCATTGTATTGAGAGGTACTTGTACAGGATTGAAGTAAAGAAAGGTACACTATGATCAAGTATTTCTGCGCATAGCTGCAAGCTTCCTTTGTGCCCAAGATGACCTCCACAATGGCTGACCCAAGTGAGCAAATGCTACTGCTTTATTTGGGTTTGACATCAAAAAATTGGTGAGAAGCATGACATAATCCAACCCCAAACCTTCAATTTCAGAAAGGGCAGCAATTGCATACCTGTTACAGTTGTACGTGCCCCTATTCATTTTCTCTTTGTTTCCTTACTTGTATATCATGTCACATGACTCTGACTCATATGCTCAATGCATCTGTACTATAGTTGCCTTCCTTATTTGGATACGCACTTACTTTCCCACGCCTCTCTTGGTCCATGCGCACATATTGGTCTATTTAAGCACGTTGTACTTGTAGTAGATTCTTTACTTTAATCTTACTGGGTTTTACCTGGAACTTCCTTCACTTAGGTCTCTAACCTAAGTCATCCTTGAATCGTCTCTAAGTCTAAGCACTCCTTAGTCTTAGTCTCTATTCTCGTAAGAACCTCTTGGACTCATCCTTGAGGCTAGACCCTTGATCGTACTCAGAACGCGTTCCTTGTACTTTCACCTTGTCCTCTTTTGGGCATTGTAAGAAGCTCCCAGCAGACTGTCTGTGTCTTTTCACTGTTGCTGGTGACGCCACCCCAGTTCATAACAATACCCAAGGGAAGTAGGAGGGGGGCGCTCAGTTGGGAGGCAGTTGTTGATGTAAGTGAGGACATAACATGTGGCAAGGATTGCACAATTGCCATAAGAGCTGCACTACCCTCCTGCTGAGCCATTGCAGCTATGGAGGGGGGGCGAGAGTGCTTCCTTGATGGATCCCCATCACCCAGTGCACTATATTTGCACTTGCCGCAGCTAGCACTGGTAAGCTCTGAGTTGCTTGTGGATGACCGATAACTAGAGGTGGGTGCAGCTGGTGAGGTTTGTGGAGCTGTGCCAATGTCGTCAGCAGCAACCCTGAGCCTCGGAAGTCCATTGCATTGGAGGTAGAGCCGGAAGAAGAAAGAAGGAAGGCACTCGTGCAAACAGGTGTTGTAGGTGGAGGCAGCATTGATGAAGAGGAAGAGGCACTAGGTGGAGGGGCCATTGATGAGGAAACAGGATGATTTTTCCTAGTGTGGGGCTGGCACATGATGAACTTGCCTTTGGCGCTGAAAAGAAGAAACTAGCGCTGGCCTAAGTATAAGCGCAGCGTTAATTCTACTGAAGGCACAAGTGAGATGTTCGACCCAAGAGGACTGCAAATAGAAGCAATTCCTTCAAAGTTAGTGCGAAGGAAACAATGAAGTACTAATATGGCAACGAGAATTCCGGCTTCTGGGTTAGCGTGGTAGCGGTATATCGGCGGTACTAGTGCAGTGTCAGCGGTACATGCGTGGTAAGGATAGCTGCAACGGTTAGCTAGTGAGAGCAAGAACAAGTTACTTGGGCGAGACAAAATGTTATTGCTACCGGCAGTGCAGTAGCAGTAGCAGCAACTCCGTATGAGCAGGAATGTAGGTGAGAGAGAAAACAACCTAGCGAGATCACTGGCCGTGGTCCAGTGACGAGTAGTGAAGTCGAAAGTCGCGCGGTACTTTGAGTGGTAAAGTTACCAGTGGTTAAATCAATGAGCGAAGTTCAAACAGAGAAAAGTTCAAAGGCAAATAGATTGCGACTAGTGAGTGTTTCAGATACTAAGTCCTAGTGAAGGGATGTAACAGGAAGTAAAAGTAACAGTATGTATGTTCACTCCTTTTTCAACATATGTGAGCGCGTACAGATAGCTATGCGAGTCCAGTAGCGAGAAAGAAAATAAATGGGGTACTTGATAAACAGGTGCACAGCATGCAGCGGCCCCTTGGGATGTAAGGTAAATCCTGCCGTAGGTTTAGTAACGGCGGAAGTGAGGTAACTACGCACCAATGGATTCTAGACAGAATAGGACGGGACATGAGGGCATCGGCGCGAGGATCCGGTAAGGGTTCATGGGAGATGAACGGTTCCACCTTAGTGGAGCGAAAAGGCTATTTCATCACTATAAAGAAATCCTTCAGTTGCCGCCGCAGACGTTAATGAGATGCTTGTCGAAAACAGGATTTTGACGGTCAGCGTGACTTTTCTCACTACACTGCTGTGATGAACAAACTCACGCTGAGCTTGAAACAGCACATTTTCATATAGGTGTCACACAGCAATCATTATCCTTACCCTTCGGCTTCACGTCCTACTTTACAATGCGTTTACCCCTATCTAATGGTATCGTTCCACACTCCGGAAGCCTCGTTGCAGCTTAACAGCTGTACTGCGGCAACTTTCCCACAAAGCGGTGATCTTCGGCAATCTCCGCGAACCCATTTGGCATCCTCAAGCAAGATTCACCATCCATCCTATGTCCATCCAGTCTCGCGGTACATGATGTTTTGTAAACTGTAGTGCAGTCTTATTACATGTCTGCTGCGTGTTAATCCTATCCCTTCCGTTTCCATAGCTATTCCTTTCGTATAAAATTCCTAGGTACCCATACTCTTTCCTTACTTCCCTCCTATAGTACACACGGTACTTAGGAATAGTCACCACTACTGTCACTACAAAATAAAGTCCTTTACCGAAGTTACTGTCTCTAAGAATTGCTTTATTGCTGCACACACCACCACTCATTACTGCTTTCACGCGCTTCACCACTAGCGCTAGCACTTTCTCATGCTTCACCGCTACACTACTGCTTGTTTTACCGCAGAAGTTCCCACGCTTACCGCAGTTTTACTGTTCATGCTACTGCTTGCCTACTGCATTCCCACGCTTACCGCTAGTTTTACCACAAGTTTCCCACGGACCAGAGGTCACACTAGCATCTCGCTACCTCTGATGGCAGTCACACACCACAGGTTGGGCAATATTGAACTATACTAACTTAGCATTCCCTTTAGGGTCGAACGTTCTTGCCTTCGCAAGTGAAGCAGACTAGGTAGAGCACAAGACTCGCATACTAGCTTAGGCCATGGTTTATCTACAGCCCAGGCTAGATTGTATCTTTACACCACACTTGGCATCATCTCCTCAATGGCATAGAAATGTGGGAATCTTTTAGAAGAGTATGGTTTTGACTGTGGGTGGGCCTAAAAGGGCGAACGATAAATCACTTTCAACCAAGATTTTGCTGATCTCACCTGGGAATATGTGTCCCATGTGCCACTGGTTTCAGGTGTGACTGATACACCATGCTCATCATTCCATGCAAAGCCAGAGAGCTTGATGTCCTTGACTATAGTGTAGTTTCTCTTTAGCTGTAATAATATGAGCCGCTGTAATAAATAGATGTTTGATAATGAAACTTACTGCAGTCCACTTTGTTTTGCAAGATGACTGGGATTTGGGAGTGCCCTTTGGGGTTGGATATGTAGTGTTGAGGTACTTGGCAGCTTCTGTGAATATGTGGGCCTTGAAACTCATGGTGTCCCCAGCCTCAGACTTGCAAGTTGAAAGAAAGGCGATGAGGTCCTTCTCTTCATCGAGGTCCCAGTGTGTGGCAACTCTGTGAGAGGAAGTGTTATCCTGTGAGCCCATCGGATCATCAATGCCTCACAATCCATGAGAACAGAGGGAGCGAATAGAGCCCATGCTAGAGGAATTGGACATGGTGGGCAGAATGGGAGGCATAGTACCAGTAAGGATAGATCTACTGTGATATCTAGTAGTATGTGTCATCAGTGATTATTGCTTTGACCCAGGGTTTCCTGGATGAACACGCAAGTCTTCACACAGGATCATGTGGTGCAAATTTTGAATTTTGAATATCAAATTTGCATGTCTAAACAGGCCCTTATTCTTTTCTAAATTTCCCTAAAGTGTCTAAACCCAGCGCTAAGACAAACCCTAAACCTACCAAAATCCCTATATCCGTTTTTATAATTGAATTTCCTGATGAAGATGAAGAGATATTCTATGATGCTATCAGATAAGATAAGATAAGATAGTGTCATGTGATCTTAGAATCATCTAGAACTATGATGTCATTTATGATATCATCACTATGTCACAACCATCACATTGTATGATTCTTATTTATATTTTATGATTGGCTAGTAGTTTTCAGACTCAGTTTGTATCTCAGTTTCAATATGTGTATATAGTTAGCTAGTTTCGCTGTAGTAGTTCTTTAGTTCAAACCTCTTGTATCTACATTGTAGCAATCCAAGACGTTGTAGTGAGAAAAGTCACGCTGACCCTGTTTTCGACAAGCGTCTGCGGCAGCAACCGAAGAATTTCCTTATAGCGAGAAAATAGCATTTTCACTCCGCTAAGGCGGAACTGTTCTTCTTCTGTGAACCCTTACCGGATCCTCATGCCGATGCCCTCATGTCCCATCCAATTCCATCTAGAATCCATTGGTGCGTAGTTACTTTGCTTCTGCCGTTACTAAACCTACGGCAGGATTTACCTTACGTCTCAAGGGGCTGCTGCATGCTGTGCGCCTCTTTACTAAATACCCTGTTTATTTTCCTTCTTGCTACCAGACTCACATAATTATCTCGTATGCACTCGCATATGTTAAAAAGGACTCAACATACATACCGTTACTTTTACTTCCCATTACATCCCTTCACTTGGACTTAGTATCAGAAATGCTCACTAGTCATAATCCATTTGCTTTTGAACTTTCCTCTGTTCAAACATTGCTCTTTGATTTAACCGCCAGTAACTTTACTGCTCGAAGTACCGTGCGACTTTCAACTTCGTTACTCGTAACCGGACTGCAGCCAGTGATCTCGCTGGGTTGCTACCCCTCTCACCTATGTTCTCGCTCATACAGAGTTGCTGCTACCACTACCGCACCGCCGGTAGTAATAACATATTCGTCTCGCTCAAGTAACTTTGTTCTTGCTCTCGCTAGCTAACCATTGCAGCTATCCTTACTGCGCGAGTACCACTGACATCGCGCTAGTACCACTGATATACGTTACCACTGCTAACCTGGAAGTCGGAATATTTTTGCCTTATTAGTACCTCCTTGTTTCCTTCGCACTAACTTAGAAGGAATTGCTTCTTTTGCAGTCCTCTTGGGTCGAACATCTCACTCCACCTTCAGTAGATTATCATTGCACTTATACTTAGGCCAGCACTAGTTTCTTTGTTTCAACGTCCTTGCTCCTCTCTTTCTTGTGATAACTTCTAGTTTGAGTCCTAGTCTCTGCCCTTGCATTAATTTATTTGTGGGTTGTGACAGTTGGTTTAGCATACACATACGCTAAACCTCTGACTCATGGCTTATATGTTTCAACATGTCTGTATTACATAATACCTTCCTTATTAGGATACACAGTTACATTCCCATGGTTACATGGTCTGTGCGCACATATGACCCTATTTAAGCACAGTGTATTACACTTGTATTTCCCCACTTTAATCTTACCAGGTTTTACCTGGAATATCCTTTGCTAAGGATCTCCAATCATTAGTCATCTGAATCATCTCTAAGTCTAGGCACTCCTTAGTCTTAGTCTTGCACTCAGAACCCTTGATCATCTAAGGAACATGTTCCTTAGTCAATCACCTTGTTCTCTTGTGAACATTGTAGAACTTCCCAGCAACTGACAAGTGTCTTCTCACTGTTGTTGGTGATGCCACCCCAATTTGTAACAACTACAATGGGTGTGTATGTGTCTACTTTCTCTTCACTACTTACTACAGGATTTGCGCAATGCTGGTATGAGACACCAGTTCCTCATAATGATATCTCTGTGTGGAAATCCATGGCTGAATCAGCACTCCCTTGATGCTGCAGGGGCACTTGGGCTTGTTCTACATTATCTCAGCTCTATCATGCATGCTATCAGCCTCCAGCAAATCTTTGCTATCATCCCCAGTACTGTCACTCAATATCTCAGCTTTGGTCTTGAGCTTTTGCTATGCACCCTTTGCACCATCCAAGATGCCAAAATCCAATGGCCAGAAGGCCTAGATTTTGAGTGTTGCAGTGAGCTTGTTGTGGCATGTCATGGGAAACTGAGAGGAGCATTCGGCAGTATCAATAGCCTCAAATTACCTGTGCAAACATCTGAAGATGTTGACATTGAGAATGCAACATTTAACGGGTGGCTCTTGAAGCATTTTATTAGTTTTGTATTAGCCTTTTCAGCAGAAGGTAAGTTTGATACAGACTCACTACAGTCCCAATTAACTATGTTACAGGGGTGATTATTGCTATGTGGTTAATGCCCCAGGCAGTTGGCATGACTCGTGTGTTACTCATCAAATCTATGCCTCCCTTCGAAATGATACTCCCCAGGGTATTATATTGTTGCTGACATGGCATTCCCACATGGCAGCAACAACATCCAGGGCTGGATCCACACACCTCTCAAACAGGGCCAATATGTTCAATGCTCACTTGCCAAGATTGATGAACAGATGGCATTCAATTGTGAACTCCTTTCTTACCAGCAGACTGCTGAATGGGGCATGCATGGTCTTCAAGGCACTTTTGGAAGATTGCGCATACCACTCAAAATCAGTGACAAAGACTCATGAGGCGATCTCATTGAGATCTGTGTGCGATCCGAGTCAGCATCAATCAAATATGGACAGTGTACCTCAAACATTGGCAGGAGATGGATGATGATATTGCAGTCTGGAGTGATTTTGAGAACATGTTATTTTCAGAGCAAAGGCAAAAAGATCGAGTCGCTTGTTTCCATGTCACACTAGAGTATGAGTAGATAGCTTGTGACTTCAATTAAATAACTACACTATCACAATGAAATCATATGTCTATCCATTAAAGCTGTGCGAGTACCTTGAGCAGAGAAACAAGAAAATGAGGCCTTAACTAAGCTGCACGAGTGCCTTGAGCAGAGAAACAAGAAAATGAGGCCTTAACTAAGCTGCATGAGTACCTTGAGTGAGGAAAGTCAGAGATGACACCTTATCAATCTAAGCTGTGCAAGTACCTTGAGCGATTATACCTCTGGTGTCTGACAACAAGCTGGCTTGCTCTCTGGCAGGTCATCCACATCATCCATGGCCACACCCTTGAGGTCTGTGCACATCTAGGTCTCTTTCCTACTAGAACAAACAACTCTGGTGTTGCATGGCAATCCACCACACAAATGGGGTCTGTGTCACAAATATCAAACATGAACCATTATTCTTTCCTAAGTTTCCCTAAAGCACCTAAACCCAGCGCTAAGACAAACCCTAAATTAGAGAGATCATCCATTGAAACACCTATTCCTAAAACCTTTACTATTGAAAACCCTACCATCACATCTATCGCACATATCACCAAACTTTCTGATGAAGATGAAGGCACAGAGATCTTCTATGATGCAGAATGACATTATCAGATAAGATAAGATACAGATTATCTGTTATCAAACATCTATAACTCTGAACACCCAAATATTCCTTTTACCGCATTGTGAGTTACAATAAGATTAGATTAGATCATGTGATCTCAGAATCTTCCAGAACAATGATGTCATGATAATATCATCACTATGTCACAACCATCACATCATACAATTCTCTTTTCTATTTTATGATTGGCTAGTAGTTTTATTCTCAGTTTCAATATAGGTATATAGTTAGTTAGTTTGTAGTCAGTAGTTCTTCAGTTCAAACCTCTCATCTATACCAAGTGTATCAGCCCATACATCACTGCTCAATCTATACTTTTGTTGTGATAACCTTACTTTTGAGTCCTAGTCTCTGCCCTAGTCTTAAGTGATTTAAGGGGTTGTAACAGTCTGGATGCCAAGCAATGGTGGGCAAGGCAAGAAGAAGGAGTGGAATTGAAAGGAGCAGGAGTAGGATGGGTGTATTGAGGAGAAGATGGAGGGTGGTCCAAAGCATCAGATGCTGGGGTGTCTGGATCACTGTGCCAGACAACACATTGGCTGCCATTGGGGTAGTAGGCATAATCTGCTTGTTTGGGTTTGGGTTTGTACTGGTGACGAGTTTTGGGAGCAGCTTTGTTGGGAGGAGGCTGTTGCATCTGCATCATCTCCAGATGAAGCTGGGTAAGGTGTGCTCACACTTGGCTTCATATAGTCTTGTCTGCAAGTCAAACAGTTGGGTCCGCAATTTCTCTGCAACTCCATTTGCATCATGCAGTTGCTGCCCCTGGGCAAGCAACTGCGTATTTGCAAGAGACCTGGTAGCACAATCCTTGTCCTGAGCTTGCTGAACAGCAGGGTCAAAGGCCCCACTGATGCGAGAAAGCAACTCTGAAGCTGCTGTACCTCAGCGATGTGGCATAAGTGTATCTGTCTGAGTGGCACAAGTGACTGCAGTGTGCTCAAGAGGTGACATACTTTGCACCTTGACAGTTTGTTTGTTACAATTCAACTCATCATCATAGGTATTGTGGTCCAAGTTGTTTAGGTCGCAGGTACCAGCATGCTCGTTGATAAGAGCATCAAGCTCATGGGCACGAGTTATATCAGGAGGACAAACTCTGTCACCCATGGGCTTTGTGGTCTTCACTAACTAAGGTTGAAATGTGAGAATGCTATTGTGAAATCAAACATGACTTACTTGTTTGAATTTAGTTTTGAGTGACATAGCTTTAAGGAGAGGGTGGCCATTGCGGCCTGCCCACTGTGTGAACTTTGAGTGTATCAGTTGCCACCCTTTTTGGCCCAGAGGAACAATGTCCTCGACAAAGTCAAGGAGCGCTTTGATGTCAGCTGTGCTGTAGTTGTTGGAGCCATTGGGCCGACTGTGTTTGGCCCTTAGATCATTGTTGTTACAGTCATATGTGCCACTATTCATTTTCTCTCTCTATCTGGTATATCATGCAATATGGAGCTTGCCACTCAGACACTTCCACTTCCATCAGGCACCATGTGCAGACATGACTCAACTTATTGTCATATCACATAATGTCTTGACTCTCCATGATTCAGTCCTCGGACCCAGCTGGTTTAGCATACACATACGCTAAACACATGCTTTTATCTTGACTTATGTGTTTCAACACACTTGTACTATACATGCCTTCCCAATTAGGATATCACACTTACATTCTCATGGTTACATGGTCTCTGCGCATGTTAAGACCGTTGTCTTACAAGGATGTGATTGGTAAGAAATTTACCAGGTTTCACAGTCCTTCCACAGTCAATGGTTGATAACGTGGTGTTTGTTGGGGGGTTGCAGAAACAGAGTTGCAGTTTTTCCAAGCAATTTACAATTGACTAAAAGGGTTGAGATGGTATGGGAAATCTCAGGGGTTTGGTATCTGTTAACTGGCATGATGCAGTGCTTAGGGTACTTAGATGGTTTGGTTACCATTAACTGGCGTGATGCAGTACTTAGGCAGATTAGAGACAATAGTTACTGTTACAAAGTCGCTCCTAACCGAGGAAGGAGAACTCAGAATCCTACCAAGGAGCAAAGCGGCACTAAGACAACACTTCTACGCAAAGATCAAAAAAGAGGCCACCACCATCATGGAGAACTCACCGCGCTACACACTGCTCAAATCAGTCGACACGTCAGCACCATCAAAGAAGTTTGCAAAGAAGATAGAGAAGCTACCGAGACGTCACAGCTCACTGATGTTTCAACTCCGCACGGGACACATAGCGCTCAACAAACACCTCAAACGAATAGCGAAATCCCCAACGGCGCGTTGCCCAGCATGCGAAAACCATGACGAAACGGTACACCACTTCATCCTAGTCTGCCCAGCATACGTGAACCAGAGAGAACAAATGAGGAAAGAAGTCGGAGCAAGACAATGCAAAATCGAGTACCTGCTGAACGAAAGCAAGGGAATGAGAGCAACGTTGACGTACATCGCGCGCATGAGAAGATTGGAACAAACCTTCGGAGATGTAACCCCCCCAGCGGAAAAGGAGAAGGAATAGAGGAAACACGACAACAAGTCGCACAAATCATATCAAGAGCCTGAAGAAGGCCCTAACGTCCGCGCGCAAGCCAGGACCACTGTATAGCATAGACAACCAAAAAACGGACCAAAGCATATACGAATAGATTAGATGTACAGTAGGTAGTGTCCATCATAGGGCATAGCCCCAACGGACAATAAACAAGGATCAAAAAATAAAATAAAATAAAATGGAGATTTACAAGTGGTTTATATACTGTAAGTAACTAGCACAGATAATCACTGAGTCTGGGACTGAGGGCTATGTACGATGTATAACAGAAGTCTATTAGTTAATGCACAGTGGATCAGTAAGCACGAGTCAGAAATGAGACACAGGTAACAGATCAATAAACAGGAAGGAAATATACACAGCTGGAATACTGGAGACAGGAGTAATGCCAAAAGGAGGTAGATGCAGATATCCACAAGGGAGTTAGAGTGCAAGAAGTAGGGGCTTTTGGATGGGTGATCCAGACAGGATCTGTGGACCGGACAGAAGTAGGATCGATCAGATCAGATCAGATTTGAGATCAGAAGTATGGTATATGACAGTGTACATCTTGACCTATATAAGCACAGTGTATCAGTAGCAGATTCTTTACTTTAATCTTACTGGGTTTTACCTGGGATCTCCTTCACTAAAGGCCTCCAACCTTTAGTTGTCTCTATGTCATATACCATACTTCTAATCTCAGATCCGACCATATCCGATCAGATCCGATTGATTCCATATCCGTCCGGTCCACAGATCCTGTCTGGACCACCCATCCGAGTGTGCTCACTTCTTGCACCTTAACTCCCTTGTGTATATCCGCGTCTATCTCCTTTCGTCATTCCTCCTGTTTCCGGTATTCCGGCTATGTATATTTCCCTCCTACGTCACTGATCTGTTACCTGTGTTCATTTCTGATTCGTGCTTACTGATCCGCTGTGCATTAACTAATAGACTTCCGTTACACTTCATACATAGCCCTCGGTCCTGGACCTGTTGATTATCTGTCTTAGATACTTACAGTATATAAACCACTTGTAAATCTCCGTAGAACCTTAGTTCGAATATCATCTTAGATTCTGCTCATTCTGCTTCCTCCGGACTTAAGCCACTTTCCGCTCCAAGTCATCTTCCAAGACTGGGATTGATTCCTATAGTCTATATCTCCGACTCTATCTTCGGATAGTCTATCTCTGCTAGTTTCTAGTTAGGAATTTGTTCCGAAGCTAGTCTTAATCTTCGTTCTATCCCTACGTTCCGGATAACCTTCGGACGTCCGGACCTGTCACGCAACTCCTTCTGGATCTTCAGACGTATAACTTCTCCCTGAAATAAGGGGCATTACTCGAGAAAGGGGCACAGTGCACGAACTGAGGCCAAAGCCCTTCAGGTCTCTCTACCTTTGAGTACAGTCTTAACAACCAGTACGTGTGCGTGTTTGAGTATGAGATCTTGAATTTTTGCTGCATTGCTTTCTCATACTGTGGAGTAGACTTCGATGGAAGTGAACATGATGATTTCCCTTTGTAGATGAGTTGCAGTGGAAGGACGTGACCCTTTGCGGAGATGCCATTGACGATGGTGAATGCCCTTTTTTCTTCCTGTCTGAGAACCGCAACTTGCTTAGAACCAGTAACTTCAAAAGTAGAGGTATTCAACGGCTGGTAGATGATATTGGTCTGGTCAATATTAACCAAGAATGTGGCATCAAAAATTGCACAATCACGAATTGTTAAAGCAAGACAGAGGAATTGGTCAAGGAGCACTTGTTTGACGTTGGGTGGAAGTTTCTGTGCAGCACGAGTTGCTCTGCGGAAGCTCCAATTGAGATGGTCTGTAAGGAACTGTTTGACCCATTTCTCTGTGCAGCGGAAACATGAGCCATCTTTTGCAACATGTTTGAAGATTTCAGGAATTGAATGCTGCAGCCATGCAAGGATAATTCCCTGGCAGCGAAGTGTGTCTAAAGCAACTCCAACAGTGCGAAGAGAGCAAAGGTTGGTGAGAATGAGCTTGACGATATCTGAATGATCAGACAGAATATTTTTGCGGGTGTTCTGATACATAGGGAGGCTTCGTCTTTCAGCATGTGCAAGTGTTGCTGCATTCCATACAGGTTTGTCACCTGAACGGTCGATCCAAGCACCAACAACCTGGGAAGTCAAAGTGCGGAATCGTGATGAGTCCATCCGCTGAACCTCCCGCACAATCTCTGAAGGGGACATAGCATGACGTCAACCATGGTGTCAGCAAGCAAAGGGGGAAGCTCAGACGTGTGAATGCCAACACAATCACCAAAGCCCTTTAGATCAGCATCCCATGGCAAGTACTCGAGGATATCTAGAGCCTCATCTATCAGTACCGACTCAGCAGCATGATGGTTATGCTCATTGTGATCTAGCCTTGCAAAATCCAATCATGGGACTTGAGCCAGGTGAGATAAGCCTCGAGGACATGGGAATCATCTCTCCAGTATGAAAGAACCCAGAATGGAAGGTGTACTGTTGGGGAATATGGATGGACGACAGAAGCACGGCTGTCAAACCAGGCTTGACCAAATTGATCGAGTAGCTGAGTTGCAAGGTGTAGTGGGGGAACTGTCCACATCAGAAAGTTGTTGGGGATGTGTGTGTGAGGGATACATGTTGCTAAAGTGATGGACTTTGAGTTGAGGTTATGGTCAAGTGCAGCGACGAAATTGGTATCAAGCAGCTGCATGACAGATAAGGTCTGCAATGGGATGGTTGACCGAATAGATGCTGGAACAGTTAACAACTGTTTGATTTCACATCTAACAGACGATGGAAGGTGGTTCTGCTCGAAAATGCGACCACATTCAAGCCAATCTGAGGCAACAAATGCATCAGTTTCAAGTTGTGGCATGACTGGGAGTGACATTGAAGGTGGACTTACAGTTCCAGTAGGTCCAGTGTTTAATACCACACCCAGTGTTGCTTGACAGCTTACAGGTGAAGCAATGTGCAGCAATAGCAAAGTACCGACAGATCCGCCATCGACAACAGCGATGCAATAAGTACCTGACTGAAGCTATTTTTGTTGAGTCATGGGTCACACCAACATTTGAAGCTATGAAGCTAAGTGTAAGATGGTCACAGCTGGATGTGGTTGAAGTTAGTGTCGTATCTCTACAGTATTATCTATCCATTTCTGATATTCCTCCTTAGCTATCTTGCTCCACCCTGCTGCAACTCTGTCCTATAGCTGAAATAGCCTCTGTGGTGAATTTTAATAGGCTGTATGCAATTTCTTAAGTAATTGCCAGAGATATTTAATAAATTTGAGGTCTTGGGACTGCACTAGTCAGTATATAATACTAACATTGTGGCCTTCAAGTAATTGGTGCCCAACTTAGAGGTGTGCTTAGAGTCATTATCTCATTGGAAGGAAGTGTCTTCTCTATTAATCCATGACTCCTACATGCTTCTTAGCAAACATCTATCTAAAATGTAAATGAGACACTCTGTATTTATTATCCTCTCTATTTCATAGAATATTTGTCCTATGTGGCCTCATACCATCAATTTCATCCTCCAAACATGAGTCTTTGTTTGACTTCTTTTGTTTCCAGTAGATCTCCTGCCTTTTTTCACAAATTTTTCATGCTTCATGACCCCTTACTCTGTATTTTGGTCTCATCTGACAAGATAACCAATTTCCAGTCATAACAGTCCAGTACTGATGCTTTAAAGAAAAAGTTTATCTTGTCTTTATATGAGTTGGAGATAAAAGAGAGTTTCATTCTGCATTACAGCTTTAAGATTGGACACCTTGAGGGTATTACTGACTGTCTGAGCTGAGAGAGTAGTGGAGATGATGGAATCAATGATTTTGATAGACTTAGTAGCATTAATGACCTGCCCAGTTAGAATATAATGAATAAGATATCTTTTGTCATATACAGTGAGCTTTCAAGTTAGCTATAAATTGGTTTTAAAATCACAATATTAGTGTCCTGTAATGGCCAGAATAGTACCAAGACCTCAAATCTATTAAATATCTCTGGCAATTACTCAAGAAATTGCATACAGCCTATTAAAATTCACCACAGAGGCTATTTCAGCTATAGGACAGAGTTGCAGCAGGGTGGAGCAAGATAGCTAAGGAGGAATATCAGAAATGGATAGATAATATATTTAGAAGAGTGGCATAAGTGATTAGAGCAAAAGGAGGTCACACAAAGTGTCAGAATTATAGAGATTGTGTTGGTCAAACTGAAAGTCAAAAAAGTGTCCAAATGAGTCATCAAATTAAAATGACCATATACATATATTCACATGGTGTGAGTGGAATCCCACGCCATAGGAAACACTAATAAAGCTGAGAAACAGGGCTTCCTGACACCTCACTATGGCTTAGTCATATTTCCACACCCTGACTCACAGTGATGCAATTACACAAATTTCCACAAACATTCGGACACTTTTTTGAGCCATTGTAGATAACCATCCATCCTTCATTAATCTCCTGCTGGAACGTCCGGTTCATGTAGGCCTGGAAAGTAGCGGGTGAGTTACAGAGACCAAAAAACATGACATTAGGTTCATAGAGACCGAATTCAGTGGTAAAGGCTGCCTTCCACCGATCATCAGGGTGGATACAGATGTTATTATATCCGGAACATATATCCATTTTGGTAATGAATTGAGCATTATGAAGCCTTGTGACAAGAGAGACTGGGAGGGGTAATGGATAAGCATTTTTGACTGTCCAATCATTGATGTACCTATAATCCTGACAGGGTCAGAGTTCACCACTTTTCTTTCCGACAAAGAAGAAACTGCTGGCTTGCAGTGATTTTGATTCTGAGATTAAACCCTTGGCTACGTTTTTGTCAATAAAGGTTTTAACCAATGCTCGTTCCTTTTCAGAGAGTGGGTAAACCTTGGACGTTCGGAGGATGAAGCCTGGCTTTGTGTCAATGTGGTGATCTATACCCAGTCATTCTGGAGGAAGTTGATTGAGCCTGTCTTTGGCGAAGATATTGGCGAAGTCATGGAGATAAGAAGGAACTAGTTCCTCGAATGTTTTCTTTGTCTTTTCTTTTTTGTCAGTGGCGAACTCCTGTGCTTTATTACTGTATTTTGGTGGTGGAAGTGAAATGGTGGAGTAGTTGGGAAGTTGTTTAAGTCGAGAGGTTCCATCTCGTGTAAGAGGGGCATCCATGGAGACGTCTTCAACTACTCTCATACAGCTCCCTTCAATGTCATATTCCACTAGGAATTCACTGTCATCGAGTTCATAAGAAGAGATTTCTTGTACTTCTTGTTACAGTTGTACGTGCCCCTATTCATTTTCCCTTTATCTTCTTAAACTTGTATATCACATCACATGACTTGCTTCATATGCTCAACACATCTGTACAACACATGCCTTCCTTATTAGGATACACAGTTATATTCTCATGGTTATCTGGTCTGTGCGCATATATCTACCTATTTATGTAAGCACAGTGTACTTGTAGTAGATTCCTTACTTTAATCTTACTGGGTTTTACCTGGAATCTCCTTCGCTTAGATCTCCAATCTAAGTCGTCTTGAATCGTCTCTAGGTCTAAGCACTCCTTAGCCTTAGTCTCTATTCTCGCAGAACCTCTTAGACTTGTCTTTGAGGCCGAACCCTTGATCGTACTTGGAACACATTCCTCGTACTTTCACCTTGTCCTCTTCTGGACATTGTAAGAACTCCCAGCAGACTGTCTGTGTCTTTTCACTGTCGCTGGTGATGCCACCTCAGTTCGTAACAAAAGATTAAAGTCTACCTGATCGTCGACTATCCAGTCTTCGACCCCGAACCCTGATTGCTTAGACAAGCAAGCATACGCGTATGCTAGATAGTCAAGAGAAGCCCTCTGACAGAAGACAAGCCCTAACGGACAGCAAGACAGCGCGTGTAGGCACCGAGAAAGTATAACTCATCAGACGAATCATCAAAACATGGCGACCAAAGAATTTGAATACAAGATCGGCCAACCAAAATGTTTTGATGGAGATCGCGATAACTCTCGCGAGTTTATCCAGTCGTGCAACTTGCACTTTGACATCAATGAAAAGCTTTATACCACCAACAAGCAGAAGATCATTTTCATAACATCCTTTATGACCGAAAAGAATGCCAAATCCTGGAAAGAGCAATTCCTTGACCATGCTCAATCAACCGATACTTCCGGACAAAAAGTTGGTTACGGGACAATGGTGGATTTTATGAAAAGCTTCAAAGAAGCCTTTGATCCAGTGGATACCAAAGGAACCGCGCTCACGAAACTCAGAGATCTCAAACAAGGAAGCGGAGATCTTCACACCTATATTGCTGACTTTGAGGGACTTGCAGCCAAGGCTCATATCACCGATAATGCAACAAAGATCCAATTCTTCCAAGATGGCCTGAATTGGGGCATCCTTACAAAGCTTTTCGCACTAGGAGATGTCTCAGAAGTATTTCGAGACGTTGTGTTGCAATGCGTTTCCATTGACAACTCCCATCACCGTCTCCAAGCTATGAGGACACGTCATGCTCCACAACAGAAGAAGAAGAACTACGGAAATGCACGATACATCCCTAATTGTGATTCCAACGCGATGGTCGTAGATCGAATCTCCGATACAGAAAGATCCGAATGTATGAAGAAGGGACAATGCTTTGGATGCAAAAAGACGGGACATCGTATTCATAATTGTCCTGACAGAAAGAAGAAGACCCCGCTCCGACAAACTGAAGTCAAAGAAGAGGAAGACGATGGAGAAACTGTAAGGCGGATCGTCGTGGATTTTTGACTTGGAGAAACAAAGACTCGATGTATGTTTCTCCCAATGTATTACTAAGACTTGTACGCGCTGTAGGTGAAAGAAAAGAACTTTGTGTCCCTATCACCCTTCACTCGCATACTCGCTTGGAATCCGTCGACACCACCGCTGTTATTGATTCGGGCGCAGCCGGAATGTTTATCTCTGAAGAGTTTGTGAAACTCCATCAAATCACACGGCGAAAACTCAAAAAACCGTTTCGAGTTACTACGGCAGATGGAACTCTTATCAAAGGAGGACCAATCACACACTACTGTCTCCTGGTGGTCAAAATTGATGAATGAACCATGTATGGAAAATTCAATATCACCAAACTAGGAAGGAGAGATCAAATCCTTCTGGGAATTCCATGGCTACGTGCAATGAACCCAAGTATAGATTGGGCTGCCGAAACACTAGTCCTCCCTCAAACAACGAAATCAGATGAAATTGAAATTGATATGGATAACAATCGGAAGAAGAATGGACTACCCCCAACCTTCCACCGCCATCCTAAGAAATGGCAACATTCCCAACTTCCGAAATCCCTCGTCACCCTCTCATTCTTCGAGATCCTGAACCAAAGTACAGATGCCATGTACTACAGACCCTGCTCCCCGTGTACAATTACCGCAAGCAGTATCACCTATTCCCTGCGCAGAAAAGCACAAGAATGAATCCAAACCCGAGCATCGAGTTGGACAAGAACCTATTGAGCCACGGCCAATAGAAGAACAGAAGTATGGAAAAAGAAAAGCAGAAGAAGAGATCCCAGGACGAGATACCAATGTACCGAAATTATCCAAGTTCTATGTCCCCCAAAAACTCTTTCAGCTTCGATTGAAGAAACCCCCAACAAAGAAGAATCTGTACCCTCATTACTCCCAACAGAGGATGATGACCAATTCAACACCATGCAAGATGTCTGGCATGCACCAGAAGTGCGAGAGATTTCCTCTTATGAGCTTGGAGATGGAGAATTTCTTGTGGAATATGATACCGATGGAGTCAGTATGAGGATCATCGAAGAAGTATCCATGAATACACCCCTTACACATGATGGAACTTCTCGATTCAAACAACTCCCCAACTATTCCGCAGTTCCACTTCCCCCTCCAAAATTCAGTAATAAAGCACAGGAATTCACCACGGATGAGAAGGAAAAGAAAAAGAAACCCTTCGAAGAATTGGTCCCGGACTATCTCCATGACTTCGCCGACGTCTTTGCTAAAGACGGTTTGAACAAACTACCCCCCGAACGCCCTGGTATCGATCATCGGATTGATACTAAACCCGGTTTCATCCCTCGCACGTCTAAGGTTTACCCGCTATCGGAAAAAGAACGCACTGCCGTCAAAACATTTATTGATGAAAACATTGCGAAAGGTTTTATCTCAGAATCAAAGTCACCCCAAGCCAGTGGTTTCTTCTTTGTGGGAAAGAAGAGTGGAGAATTGCGTCCCTGTCAAGATTATCGCTACATCAATGATTGGACAGTCAAGAACGCCTATCCGCTCCCACTCCCTATCTCCCTTGTCGCACACCTTCATAACACACAGTTCTTTACGAAAATGGATATCCGGTCCGGTTATAACAATATTCGCATCCATCCCGATGATCGCTGGAAAGCTGCTTTTACTACGGAATTCGGCCTCTTCGAACCGAACGTCATGTTCTTTGGCCTCTGCAATTCACCGGCAACTTTCCAAGCATACATGAATCGCACCTTCCAACAAGAAATCAACGAAGGATGGATGGTTATCTACATGGACGATATCCTGATTTTCTCTACAACATGGCAGAACATCGTGAACGAACCAGACGGGTTTTGATGAAAATACGAAAAGAACATTTGTTCTTAAAACCAGAAAAATGCACCTTCGATGCAGAAGAAGTGGAATACCTGGAATGATAATTCGCCCGGACAAGTTGCTATGGATACCGCCAAGACAAGGGAATCTCCGAATGGCCAGTCCCAAATCTGTAAAAGATGTTGGTCATTCCTCGGCTTTTGCAACTTCTACTGCACGTTCATTTCCCACTATTCTGACATCGCCCGACCTCTTATCGATTTAACAAAGAAAGATAAACCTTTGATTGGTCAACCGAATGCATGGACACCTTCGAAGAACTGAAGACGCTTCACATCCCAACCGGTACTCGTAACCCTGATCCTTCCCGACAATTTGCTATTGCTACGACGCTTCGCTCGTAGCAACCGGTGGAGTTCTCTTGCAGACTGATGAGAATGGCGTTTATCACCCATGTGCATATCTCTCACAGTCTTTGAACCCTGCAGAACGCAATTACCAGATCTTTGATCGGGAACTCCTTGCCGTAATCGGGCATTGAATGAATGGCGTCATTATCTCGAAGGAAACCCACACCCTGTCCTGGTATTCACCGACCACAAGAATCTTCTGTACTTTAGAAGTGCACAGAAGCTTACCCGTCGCCAAGCACGTTGGCAATTGATTTTGTCTATCTATGACATTGAACTGCATCACGTTGCAGGTACTAAATTGGCAGTACCTGATGCACTATCTCACCGACCCGACTATACTCCGGCAAAGACGATAACGAGGACCAGACACTCCTCCCTGACGCTCTATTCGTTCGTCTTATTGACACGATCTAAAGGATGTTTATCATCATCCGACCCCCTCGACGACCCTGTTTCAAAACAGCATCCGACGCCCTCGATGGCGTGTGCCTCCCCCTATGAAATCGGCACTCTCTGACTGGAAGATCGAGGAGAACGTCCTCTATTTTAAGAATTGTGCCTACATTCCACCGGCGCATCGTCCCGATATCCTGAAAAGGTATCATGATCATCCTACCGCGGACACCCTGGCAGATTTAAAACGAAGAACTCATGAAACGGGAAGCTGGTGGCCGCTATGGGCTCCTATATTCAGAGATACGTTGAGGGTTGCGCCCTTTGTCAGCAAATGAAAGCCGATATCACCCTGTCCGCCCTCCGCTTACCCCGATTCCCTCTCTGCGACTCGACCGTTTTCTCAGGTCTCTGTTGATCTGATCACTGACCTTCCTGTTCTGGGGCTTTGACAGTATTATGGTCGTGGTAGACCATGGCCTTACGAAGGGGGTAATTATTATCCCTTGTTTAAAACCGTCACCTCCGAAGGGATTGCTAAGCTATTCTTGAAACATGTCTTCCGACGATTTGGACTCCATGACAAAGTCATCTTGGATCGAGGTCCGCAATTCCTATCACGCTTCTCTAAGAGCTTGCCCGACTCTCGATACGTCATGCTCCATCTACAGCTATCACCCTCAGACCGATGGTCAAACAGAAAGGCTTAATCAAGAACTTGAAACATACCTACGCATCTACTGTCGCAACAATCCCGAAGATTGGGTAGAACACCTCCAATCGCCGAATTCGTCCATAACCACCGAAAACATGATGCAAGGAACGCATCACCCTTCTATCTCATGATGGGATACGAACCACGCGCCATCCCCACCTTATCCCTGATTATCAGTCCCCGCAGCAGAAGATGAGTACATCCCTGCAGAAGATAAGAGAAGAAGCAATCGCCTGCCATAATATTGCAATGCAAACAATGGCCGAACGATCCCGAGGAGATAAGTACATTCCATGGAAGATCGGAGATAAGGTTTGGCTATCTGCCGCTAATCTTAGACTTAAACTCCCATCAAGGAAACTTGCGCCAAAGCGATACAGACCTTTCCCGATCATTGATGTCTTATCCCCATCACGTTCACACTCAAACTCCCTTCACAGTGGAAAATCCATCCTACGTTCCACGCTTCCGTCTTATCGTCCTATAGCGAAACGGACGTACATGGTCCGAACTTCCCCGAACCACCACCTGACATCATCGAAGAAGAAGAAGAATATGAAATAGAAGCAATCCTTTCTCACAAAGGAACCGGCACTCGCCGACACTATCTCGTTTCCTGGAAAGGATATTCATCGGGAGATAACGAATGGCTCCCAGAAAAGAACTTGAAGAACTCCGCTCGAATCTTGAATGCTTATAAGAAGCAACACGCCCTCTGATTATCCTTCAGTCAATCAATCGCACAGCACTTGATCAACTATCACCATCGAAATGTCTTTCCCCACTGCCTACATCACCCCTCACCATTGCCAACAATGACTCCGACTCTGATGCTGAACACTATGGAACCCTTGCCACCGAAATCGACAACACCTCCTACATCGAAGCTGCCCTTCTATGTGAAGGACACGCCCTTGAAATCGAAAGAATCCTCACAGAAAGAGGTGCCTTCCTGGCCCTTCTCTCGTCAACATCATCCGTACTGCCGCCCTTATCGAAGCCACAGCCAACGAAACCACCGACACTACTTATCGTCAACGCTTCTTACATCTTCAAAAACGCATTCGTTCTTATGCTATGTTGTTGCTTCCCGGTTCTTTTAAAAGCGATGTTGAAGAAGCTATTCACATCGTGGCCGAACGTCGAGCAGGCGTTGCTCGACCTCCCTCTCCGCAGGAAGATGCGCCACTTCCTATTCCAGCACCCCCTGCTTCGCGCATGTATTCTAGTGTTGACGCCCTTGCTGGCTTATGCACTGCTGTCCAAGAGATCGGGCAGCTCACCAATGCAGTCGTCGAAACCATCCAGCAATCAGTCGCTGAAACCAGAGCAGCCAGAAACTTAGTCGAAGAAGCCATCACTGATTTGCAACAAACACAAGCGACCTCGCTTCTCCCCGAACCCCATCTCCCATCGAACAACCAACTTCATGTCTCCCATCGTAGTCTCTCATGACCATCCTGCATGGTTATACGAGCCTTGTACAGAGGAACAGTGTGAAGCTGCAAAAAGATTAGGATTCCCTGGCTGAATTAATAGCACTAGGTCCTCGTCTTTGTGACCTTCACATCACCCTCCCATGTCTATCCGTCATCATTTGGTCCAATGGATCCTGTCTCGCCAGTCTTAGTAAAAGACTTAGGTACCACTTCTCCCTCTTCCTCTAACGAACTCCTTGCGGTTGCTGAACGAGGAACACTCCCGACCTCCCCGCATCCGCGTACACCTGACCACCAAGCAACAGGCACAGCTTCGACGCGACAATGCCTTGCCTTAAAACGCATGACACGAAAGAAAGGGAAGAAGCGTGCTAGATCCACTAGTCCTACACCCGTTATCTCACCATCACCATTACGCATGTCCATTTCCAACACTGATGAAAACATGAAATGCCGAATCTGTGGCATCATCGGACATCGACAAAAGAATTGCTCAACTATCAGTGCCAAATCTGTCTGCGACACGCTCCTACCCATCTGTCCATTTACTGCCCTCAGCGTCGTGGGGAACCTCCATTTACGCTTACTGGAAGGACGATGGATTTTATGATGCACTGCGTAGGTGGGAACAGTATCTTATTAACCGTCGACGACGAAAGGAAGGTCGACGGGCAAGGACTGTAGCAGAGGAGGAAGCGGCTTATATGCTAGGAGGAAGTGCCGCTGATGAAGACGTTGCTAACTATGATGACTATGATCCCGTCTATAACGACAACAGAGATGTTTGAAAGTCGGTGACTTTCAATGTAATAAGGGGGTAATGTTACAGTTGTACGTGCCCCTATTCATTTTCCCTTTATTTCTTACTTGTATATCAGTCACATGACTTGCTCATATGCTCAACGCATCTGTACAACACATGCCTTCCTTATTAGGATACACAGTTATATTCTCACGGTTACTGGTCTGTGCGCATATATCTACCTATTTAAGCACAGTGTACTTGTAGTAGATTCCTTACTTTAATCTTACTGGGTTTTACCTGGAATCTCCTTCACTTAGGTCTCCAACCTAAGTCGTCTTGAATGTCTCTAAGTCTAAGCACTCCTTAGCCTTAGTCTCTATTCTCGCAGAACCTCTTGACTTGTCTTTGAGGCCGAACCCTTGATCGTACTGGAACGCATTCCTTGTACTTTCACCTTGTCCTCTTCTGGACATTGTAAGAACTCCCAGCAGACCGTCTGTGTCTTTTCACTGTCGCTGGTGATGCCACCTCAGTTCGTAACACTTCTGGTGCGGCCCATACATCCTGCATTGTATTAAACTGTTTGCTGTCCTCTGCTAGGATTGATGAAGGTTGTTTGTCTTCATCAGGAATTTCCTCAATCGATGCTGGAGGGGTTTGTGGATCAAAGTAGCGGGATACCTTCGACACAACCTGATCTCTTCCAGGTAACTCTTTATCGGCTTTCCGCTTTCCCTGATTCTGTTTTTCGATAGGTCGTTGCGAGGGAAGATCCGGGAAATAGCAAGATAGTTTTGGTATGGTTTGACCACGTCCTGGTAACTTTTGTTCAGCTTTACACTTTCCCAAGTCCTGCTTTTCGCAGGGAGGATGCTGGTATGATGTGTGTGATGGTTCTGGTTCAGCGGTAAGAGAGTGGGTAGAAGGAGGGGCATCAACAGTTTCGAGCAGTGGCATGAATTTCGGCCGAAGCCTAGAATTTTCCTATTTCGGCTTTTGTTCGCGGTTTGGGAATGCTGTTGGTAATCCTGCTTTTCTTCTATCCTTATCCATATCAATTTCAATTTCATCAGACTTTGGAGTTGGGAATCCCCAGTAGGATTTGATCATGTTGTCCTAATTTAGTGATATTGAACTTGCCATACGTGGTTCATTCATCAATTTGTACCACCAGCAGGCAGTAATGGGTGATTGGTCCTCCCTTGATTAGAGTTCCATCTGCGGTTGTTATGCGAAAAGGCATTTTCAGGCGTCATCATGTAATTTTGTGGAGATTTACAAACTCCTCGGAGATGAAGGTTCCGGCTGCTCCAGAATCTATGACAGCAGTGGTTTGACGGATTTCAAATGAGTATGAGAAAAAAGGGTAATTGGAACATGAAGTTCCTTTTGTTCACCTATAGCTCATATGAGTCTTAGTAATACATTAGGAGAAACATACGTAGATTTTTGTTTCCCCAAATTAAAAATCCTTGATAAGACAGCGCACTGTTTCTTTGTCATCATCTTCTTTTTCAGGAAGATCCTTGATTTCCGCCTTTATAGTGGGGTCTTCTTCTTCTTCTCGGTGTAACGAACATATTGGCACTGGGCTTAAAACCCCATATTTTGACACTCTCTCACATCTACAGGAGTTACCACTTGTCCATGGCCGTCTTACCCCTTTAGCAGTACCGGTGGCATCCCACGCTTACCGCACACTGTACGACTGCTGCCACCCACATCCCACCCCACCCGCTCCTCTCCATTTCCGGGGCGACGTCTATGCCGGATCAGGCTAGCTACTACAGCACTAGCACTATTTTTGCTTATTTTTTTTCTTTTTTTTTTTTTTTTTTTTTAGGATTTAGTCATCCATCTTATTATCCGATGCACATAGATCCTTCCATGTTTTTGCCGGGGGTCCACATAGCTCCATTTGGTGCGTAGTTTTTGTTTTTCTGTTTTGTTTATCACTGATTCCATGGCAAGCCTTATTACATGTTGCCTCTGCTGCAGGCCTCGCGCTATGTTTACTTATGGCAGTTACTACACTCCAGCACTACTGATCTCGCCTAGAGTATTCTGAGTACATACGATTTAGGATATAATCACTGCATACCCCGCACAATACAGTACCTGATTTTCCACCATTGCACATACTATAGGTCAGGATTATTGTCTAGCTCTGGATCAACCCAGTAGTGGACATAGTCTTTAAAGTTTCCTTATCGCTCATTAATACATCACGCTCGTTCTCCGTTACTGCTGGACTTTTGACTGTTACTTTGACTGAACTTCCCACACACCACTACTTTACCGCTGAAAGTAACGCGGACTTTTTTACTGTTTCCTTGCACCACTCACAACCTTACCGCTACCGCTGAGACCACCGCTCAACATCCCTCGCTTGATGCAACTGTTACTGACCTTATCTCGACCATGGTAGCACCACTACACATGAAGCTAGTTCCGGTGGTATCATCGCTGACCGCGGCAACTTACCGCTGACTACGATGCTTGTTTCGCACATAAGTTTGACTTGAACTTGACCATACTAATAGGCATCCCCCTTTAGGGTCGAACGCTCTTGTTCTTACAAGTGAAGCAGACTAGATGGAGCGCAAGACTCACATACTAGTTTAGGCAGTGGTTTATCTACAGCCCAAGCTAGGTTGTATCTTTACATTGGGGCAATTACCAATATGATGCCCAGTCTTACGACATCTGAAGCATTGGCCTCTCCTCATGCATTCAGATCGTTCTACATCTGAGATGTGGTCTACCTCCATAGCATTTTTATCTTTGGAGCTCACATAGCAATGGCTTCCAAAGTTATTCTTCTTTTGCTGAGGACGACAGGTGGTGATTATAAGAATAATACAAGTTGATTTCACGCGGATCTGTTACAAACAGATGCTCTGACGTAGTGTGAGTAAAGATAAAGTAAATTAATAGTATGTCTTACCTCAGTCATTGCACGTGAATGCAAATGTCTGAGGTTCGAGCGTGATATCTGCATAGACTAAATAGACGCGAGTGTTCTTGTTCGAATGAATAAGTAAGTGAAATGATAACAAAGAAATGGCACTGGCCAAAGCAGTCCAGAAGGTTCAGTACACAATAGCAAGTCATATAACAAGAGTATTATAAGAGCAGACGACATATGTGTCACGGGACAATGGTGAGATGACACACAAGGGTGAAGACTTGATGCGCTCGGCTGCGGGCGCACTTGCTATTCCAACAGTGATGCCTTTCAATTGGGTGTAGTTGTTGTCAAGCATGACGCAGAGTTTCATGATTTGTTGGAATGATGAGAGGGCGATACCACTTTTGAACAGACTGGTAAGGAGACCTTGGTTCAGTCCGTCAATAAAGAACTGTTTCATAGAAGAATCATCAGAGACTTCCGCCTGTCAACAAAGGGCTTGGAAGTCGGCAATGTATGTCTGGAGATCTCCTCCTTGTTTGAGTTTGCGGAGTTTGACCATAGCTGTTCCTTCCAGGTCAACAGCTTCGAAGTTCCCATTAAACTCTTTCAGGAAATCGGTCCATGTTCCATATCCAATGGCTACACCTGCTGTATTCTTGCTATTGGGGTCTTGGGCACTTTTCATAAATTCTTGTGCCCAGCTTCCTGCATTTCCTTCATTCATGAATGAGGTAATGAAGATGATCTTTGATTTGTCGGTTGTGTAAGTTTGATCATTGAAATCAAGATACACTTTGCATGAAATAAGGAAGTGTTCAGCTTTGTCGCGATTGCCATCGAAGTTGGGAGGGTGTGTGATCTTTATTTCAGTGGGTTTCAGTGCAGTCATGGACATGATGTCTTCTTCGCTGTGATGCCTCTAGTCCGAGTGAATACTACACGAGGGCTTTCTGGATCGATTAAGATACAGGATCTATGCTCACAAATGTATGTGTTCATGAGACTTTAATCTTTTGTTATGAACTGGGGTGCCATCACCAGCGACAGTGAGAAGACACAGTCGGTCTGCTGGGAGGTTCTACTACGTTCAAAAGAGAATGAGGACAAGGAGTACATGGAGGGTTCCAAGTATGAGTTCAAGTCTAAGAGTAATGACTCAAAGACGATCAAGAATAATGACTAAGGCTAAGGAGTGCTTAGACTTAGAAATGATTCAGACGACTTAGGTTGGAGACCTAAGTGAAGGATATTTTAGGTAAAACCCAGTAAGATTAAAGTAAAGTACATAAGTGTAATACAATATGCTTAAATAGGCCAATATGTGCGCATGGACCAAGAGAGACGTGAGAATGTAAGTGCGTATCCAAAGAAGGAAGGCGACTATAGTACAGATGCATTGAGCATATAACTCGAGATTGTGTTACGTAATATACAAGGTAAAGAGTAGAGGAAAATTAATAGGGGCACGTATGATTGTAACAAGGAGCACTGTTTAGCGTATGCATATGCTAAACTGGCCGAGTCTGAGAACGGCGTCATGGGGAGTCAGGACATCACATGATATGACGTAGCAGTGATGTAGTGGTTGAATAAAAATAAATCATGTGATGTCTGATGGAAGTGGAAATGTCCAAGTGATAGGCTCCATATCACGTGATACACAAGAATAAAAGGGAAAATGAATAGGGGCACATACGACTGTAACATGAGTTCAAGAAACAACTCAAATGTCTCCCGAGATATTCCATTAAGGTGAATGGGTATATCATCACACATGCCATCTACTTCTGATTGCCTAGAATTCTCCATGGTATAAAACATATTATGAAAGACATTGGAAGATGCAGATAAGATTGAACTGCAGAGTTTGTATGTGTATTCTCTACCTGTCAATGAAAATTTTTCAAATTAGTATGATAATTTGATAGATGAATAAAACTCACCTGGAAGATGTGGCTGGACACATTAAAGTAATAGATTGGGTGTCGAGTTGGTATAACAATCTCTGTTGACATATTAGCAGGAAGTTGAAATTAGACAAAGGCAGTCAAACTATAGTTTGACTGCCTATATTGTGACCACTGACCATTTTTCTCATGGGTTTTATACATTGTCATTGTACACTACTCTATGATTCTATTGAATGCCAATTCATTCTAAATCTTGTTTCTGCAGTGATCGTCATGCCTATACCACCACAGGCATTTCTGCCATTTCCATCTCACATGCCAACTCAAGCTCCATGGTCAGCAAATTTTCTTACTGCTCATGATACATTGTCAGATATCTACCGACATGCCTATCATATTCTGCATCAAGAAGATGCCAACCCCCTTCAACTTACATTTCACTTAGAGGCTGTATCTGGAGACGCTATACCCCTGCTTCAAGCCCTTGCACATGACCCGCAGGGACATGAGATGCATGATTGGCTGACTTGTGCAGCAACCTTGCTAGGAAATCTCTCTGTTCAATTGTTGTCATTTCAACGCAATACTTGAAATTCATGAGTTGTATTATCTCATTTTGAATGATTGTTGACTATGTGTGAATCCCAAAATGGACACCAATGTTGTGTTTCCAGAACCAGTGTCATTGCTGCATACAGGTCGTCCAGGTTATCCAAAAAAATTCATCGACATTGCATTCCTTTCCAAAGCAGTCTTGAATTCATGTCAAATTAGACTTATGGAACTTGCCAAAATGCTAGAAGTCACTGCAACTCTATATGAAGCATCATGGAGTTGAAAGAAAGTACTCCAATCTTACCAATACTGATCTTGATCTCCTCATCAAAGAGTTCAAGAAAAGCAACCTGATTCAGGTATCTGCTACATTGTTGGGTATCTTCGCAGACATGGTCTCCAGGTGCAATATTGATGAGTAGTACAGTCGCTTCGCAGGGTTGATGGCTTAGGCCAAGTCCTGCGAGATCGATAGGTCAAACATCAACAAAAATACCATGTGAAGCGCCCCAATGTGTTATGGCATGTAGATGGCCACCATAAGTTAATTCGATGGGGGATTGTGATTCATGGATTTATTGATGGGTTTTGTAGAATGGTGCAATGTGTTTTTAATGCATTTGCCTTGATTACTGACTCTAATTTATATGTCTATTAGATAACAGGACTGAGAGCAAGTAACAACAATCACTCCAGCACTGTTTTGGAACTGTTCATTCACACAGTGCAAAACTTTGGAACACCTTCTCATGTGCGAGGAGATCATGGAGGAGAGAACCTCGATGTTGCAACATATATGATAATGTGAAATGGACCACGTTGTGCATCCTTCATGTGGGGATTGTGAGCCATTGTAAAGATACAACCTAGCTTGGGCTGTAGATAAACCACTGCCTAAACTAGTATGTTAGTCTTGCGCTCCGTCTAGTCTGCTTCACTTGTAAGAACAGGAGCGTTCGACCCTAAAGGGGGATGCCTATTTAGTATGGTCAAGTTCGAGTCTAACTTATTTGCAAAACAAGCGTCGAAGTCAGCGGTAAGTTGCTGCGGTCAGCAATGATATTGCCGGAACTAGTGTCATGCATTGCGGTGCTACCGCCGTTGAGATATGGTCAGTAACAGTTGCGTCTAGCGAGCAATGTCGAGCGGTGGTCTCAGCGGTAGTGGTAAGGTTGCGAGTGGTGCAATGAAACAGTAAAGAAGTCCGCGGTACTTTCAGCAGTAAAGTAGCAGAGTGTGAGAAGTTCAGTCAAAAGTAACAATCAAAAGTCCAGCGGTATGCCGGCAGTAACGGAGAACAAGCGTGATGTATTAACGAGTGATAAGGGAACTTCAAAGACTATGTCCACTACTGGGTTGATCCAGAGCTAGACAATAATCCTGACCTATAGTACATGCAATGGTGTAAAATCAGGTGCTCTATCGTGTGGGGTACATGTGCTTATATCCTAATTTGTATGTACTCGGGATACTCTAGGTGAGATCAGTAGCGCTGGAGTGTAGTAACCGCCGTAAGTAAACATAGCGCGAGGCGCTGCAGCATGAGGCAACATGTAATAACACTTGCCGTTGAATCAGTGATAAGGAACAGGAAACAAACTACGCACCAAATGGAGCTATGCGGACGCGGCAAGGACATGGAAGGACATCGGTTCGTGGAACGTGGTGCGGCAGTCGGTATGGTGTGCAGTAAGCGTGGGATGCCGCCGGTTACTGCTAAAGGGGTAAGAAAGCCATGGACTAGTGGTAACTCCTGTAGATGTGAGATGAGTGTCAAAATATGGGGTTTTAAGCCCAGCGCCAATATGTTCGTTACACCGTAATGTGTTTGTTCTGCAGCTTTATGTTAGGTACTAATTCTGGACAAGTTCTACATGGAATTTGTGGATCAAGCATCTATGGGTTGAAGTTGGCATGCAGTTTGCTAGGAGATGGAGAGTGTTTTTCACTCGACTTGAAAACCATCACAGGCTCAACCCTCACAGCACTAGTCATATCTGGTTGCTCCAGACTCTGTTCCTTGATGAAATCAATCAAGATTGTTGAGATTTCTGGGCAGAATGGAACTGTCATCCAATATGTGGTCCTGATACAAATGATGAGAGCTCTAAGGTAAATGCATTGTTTTACAATTATGTGACCCTGACAAATTATCTCATTGTGACCCAGGATTTATGTTTTTAGGTCAAATGCAGTTTGGCATGTATCGAGATGACTGCAAAGGGGTCCACCCTGATGTGATTGAATGTCATATACCGTACATTCAGGTCCAGATCAGATCCAATCCATGGACATCCGGACACCCAATCCATACATCCTAGTCCACCCATCCAATCCAGCTCACATATCTGATCCACCCATCCACTCCAATCCATATCCATCCATATCCAATCCATATCCATATCCGACCCAGTCCATCTGTCCAATCTGTGTCCATATCCAATACATGTCCATATCCAATACGTGTCCATATCCAATCTGAGTTCATATCCGAACTATTCCCGCGCACCTGCGCATTACCCCTTTTAGACTATACCTGTGTTTCCGGCTGTTGGGTATCTCTGTGCTTCCAGCTCTTGGTGATCTCTGCCTCCATCTTGATAAGTATTTCATACAAGCTTCATCTCTGAGTTCATAGCCTTATGTTCCGCTGTACTTACTAACATGTTTCCATATGCTTCAGACATAGTCTCGGACTATCTGTACTTACCTTCCGGCATGCTCCTTTACAGTATATAAACTTGTAGTACAACTCCAGCAGACCTCAGTCTGATCATTGCTTTCCTACTTCTGTATATTCCTTTGACTTCTGTATCTTGTTACCATGTCTATATAAATCCATTTCCATTCTCACACTTGGGCTCTGGCCCTTGTAAGCTTCCGACTCAGACCTATGGGATCATTCCCTAGGCCGGAGTTTTGATCCTATGTCCTATATCCTTTTTGGACTTTGTCCATTTCCTGTCTCTCATCTGTTTCACCTCCGACTCTACCTTTGGTAGTCTTATCCTGTCTGTTTCTATTCCGGACCTTGTCCGGAGTAGCCTACCTATACTACCTCTACACCATATCCAGACCTACTCCTCTTTAGTAGTTAACACCTCCCTTAAGATCCATAGAGCTATGCTCATCCGATCATCCGATCATCCACCCCTCCACACTTCCACTCCTCTGAGCTCCAGACCTTCGGACCTCTGGTCCTCCGGATCTATCCTATCCTATCCTCTGACATCTATGGATCATCTTTTCCTCTGGAGCTTTGCTCCTATCCTGCCCTGGACTTTGTCCAGGAGTCCATCCTTCATCCCTTCAACTTGGAACTTGTTCCAGTAATCTTATCATTACTCCCTACCATCCAGAAATAGTTCCGGCGCATTCCCGCGCTCATCCGGAAGTCCTTCGGAGCTCTATTGAGCTATCCTGTCCTAGAGAGTTCATCCGGACTCTGTCCAGACCTCACCATAACTCCCCCTTGGACTTCATCCTAAATTAAAGGCACATACTTGGGTAAGGGGCACAGTGTATGAGCTGAGGCCAAGCCCCTTTGACTTTACGTCCCTCCAGTACAACTCCATGTAAGACCAGGACTTCTTAGTAGCCCTAGTTTTGCATGGTTGTAACATTGAAGAACACTATGGGGTACATGGCCCTACTATGACTTGACAACAACATCAGAGTGGAGCGGGGCATCCAATTGATGAAGAAGAAAGTGATAATGAAGAGGAGCCTCTAAATATGGTACAGGCTATCAATAATCAACAATGACACCATATCCACCATGAAGCTATTAGTGCTCCATTGCAAATCAATCCTTTCATCAATGATGAAATACGCCGGCAATTCTCTGCCACCCTTATCAAAGTCATAGCCGAGGATATAACACTGTGCGACTGCAGGCTAGCAGCAAATGAGTGGGAAGGTGATGAGTATCCAATCTTCGAGGCTATCCCTGTTGGCCGACAAGGGTCGAAAGAACTACATGTGTCTCTCACCGAACCGAGCTGGTTCAACCAGGTGAGGCTATGGTGTCAGGCATTACTAGTGTTGTCATACTTTTTAGTGGCTGGGCAAGAGTAACTTAAACTTATGAGAGTCGTAGTAGTTATTACTCTTGAAATACTTGGACAATATGTCAACCAGAATGTGGGCAGAATGCCATAAGTTTCAAACTGTAAATATAAACCACACTATCTAGTACCTGTTGACCATCCTCTTCAGGTCCAAGTTTTTTCCATCTCTTGTCTCCTCTTCCATGTGAAGTCTTTCTCCACCTTCTCCCACTAGTGCTATTGCTCTGCATGGATTCCAAGAGCAACACTATGAATCGGGAGCACTACTGTAGAGGTTCCAAATCTGACAGTCAAGTGGGACTCTCACTATTCTATGAAGCCCACTAACCTCCAGCTCATGTGAGGAGGGTCAATTACCATTTCCCAAACAATGTTTGACAAGTGACTGGGTCTAGTATTTGTTGATGACAGGTATGCTAATTTGGTACTAGTTTTTGTCATTTCTCATGTGTTGCAGTACATACCACTATCTTATCCTCATCCTCATCTCATTCCATACTTATACCTTGCATCCTCGTGATGCCTCACTAATGATGTCTTGCAGGAGTCATGTACATGATTTACTTCACACTCTTTGAATGCAAACATTGTCAACTGAGTATGAAGGACATGTTGTCTCACTCATTTTGTGGGTGTATCAAAACAGTATGTATTTGAAGAAAAAAAAACTACTTGAGAAATGCCACCTGTGTTGGCAGAAACCTTGCTTGACCGAAATAGTCAATGCACCACAGCTATGATGTAACATAGCTCATTTGGACCCCCAGCTTTTAAAAGCTGGGGGTCCAAATGAGCTACATTACATCATATCATGTGATCATGTGCTCAGCTCGGCCAGAAATCGCTGGTTGGTCGAAAGTTGTCAACTAATTATGGGGGTCAGAGAAACCTTGTCAGGCAAGGTAATGATACTGCGTGAGCCACTAAGTTAGCTCCACACAACTTGAATGACTTGGTTAGTAGAGACTTGAACAAGCAAACATGGAAGCCCTCAATGAAAATGCACAGTGTGGGAATGTGGAACCTCTTGATTAAAATGCACTTACTCTGGATTGATGAAAACATGCAGCGCACAAGCCACAGAATGCGCAAATAATAAATGTGCAGATATAATGCCATAGAATAATGCTGTTTATAAGGCTGAGAAAGCTGTTATTCCTCATAGAATGTTTGGTAGAGGTAGGGGGTAGAGGTAGAGGCAGTGCCCGCTGTAATGAACATATTGGTGCTGGGCTTAAAATCCCACCTTTTGACACTTGTCTCACATCTACAGGAGTTACCACTTGTCCATGGCCGTCTTACCCCTTTAGCAGTACCGGCGGCATCCCATGCTTACCGCACACCATACCAACTGCTGCACCATGTTCCACGTACTGATGTCCTTCCATGTCCTTGCCGCATCCGCATAGCTCCATTTGGTGCGTCGTTTGTTTTCTGTTCGTTATCACTGATTCCACAGCAAGCCTTATTACATGTTGCCTCGTGCCGCAGCGCCTCGCGCTATGTTTACTTATGGTGGTTACTACACTCCAGCGCTAATGATCTCGCCTAGAGTATTCTGAGTACATACGATTTAGGATATAAGCACTGCATACCCTGCATGATACAACACCTGATTTTACACCATTGCACATACTATAGGTCAGGATTACTGTCTAGCTCTGGATCTACCCAGTAGTGGACATAGTCTTTAAAGTTTCCTTATCACTTGTTAATCTATCATGCTCGTTCTCCGTTACTGCTGGCATACCGCTGGACTTTTGACTGTCACTTTGACTGAACTTCTCACGCACCGCTACTTTACTGCTGAAAGTACCACGGACTTCTTCACTGTTTCTTTGCACCGCTGGTATCACCGCTCGACACAACTGTTTCTGACCATATCTCGACCATGGTAGCACCACTACACATGACACTAGTTCCGGTGGCATCATTGCTGACTGTGGCAACTTACCGCTAACCACAACGCTTCCTTCGCACATAAGTTTAACTTGAACTTGACCATACTAATAGGCATCCCCCTTTAGGGTCGAACACTCTTGTTCTTACAAGTGAAGCAGACTAGACAGAGCGCAAGACTCACATACTAGTTTAGGCAGTGGTTTATCTACAGCCCATGCTAGGTTGTATCTTTACACTGCACCATCAAAAGAAGATATGTGATATGATCAGCTGGAGATGCTTCCAATATCAGAGAAGACGGCACGCCTCTGGCCACTAATAAGTGCTGGCTCCATGCTGAGGTCACGCTTTGTGCTCTTGCCACTTCCATCAAGGGCACACACAGCAGTGACAAAGCAGTTTCTCCTGCACCAACAATCTCCATCCCATCTTTAAAGATCTTCCAGACACTGGAATGGCTCTTGAAGCTGCGGTCTTCAAACTGGAGTCCTGTGTTGGAATATCAGTGGTCGAGGTACAAGCTCGACACTTGTCAGGAACCTTTGGGACTCAATGATGGCGCAACATTACATTTCCTGCCCCTCATCTACTGACATGGGTGTTGGGGATCCTGCCACCATTCGCCCGTGCCCTGCCAAATCACTTGCTCTCGTTCTCCCTCCACCCCAGACTATATGCACATCAGCAATTTTATAAATTAATGGCAGTGGTAGCACTATATAATCTTCCCTTATAACCAAGATATTTTAGAGCTAGTTTGGAAATCCATGTGAAGTTGGGTTGAGTTAATTTGCAGTTGGCAGGCATGGTCGGCACGGCACACCCCAAGCAACTGAGTTTGAACCCATGAATATGAGGCTTGATGAGCAATAAAGATAAGACGTAGATCTCCCTCATTGTACATCCACAAGTAGCTACAGTCCAATGATATGTCCAGAGATTCAACAATGTCTCCTTCACTATGCTAGAATTCTAATTGGGATCCTGATGTGTGCTACAGGATCTCTACTACAATCTACCTACTCCAAAGACCCAGAGCCATACCATACATCTATTCTTTCAGGTGAAGGCTGGCTCATGGAGCTTCTTACCAGTCATCCAGAATGCATTAAATGCAAACTGGGTATACATGCACATGCCTTTGAGGCTCTCATCTCCAAGCTCCGTAACTTCAGCTATGTCAACTCCAAGTTTGTATCTCTGGAAGCACAAGTTGCTATATTTCTATATACTAGCATCACAGGCCTGACTACCAGGCACGTAGGAGAGCGGTTTCAAAGATCAAACAATACAATCTCATGGTGAGCGCTGCATTTTGTTCATCTATACAATACATCTCATGTATCCTAGTTGCTTTAAAAGGATTCTACATGTATTCTCATCTCCCCCATTCTACACCACCTATGTCCGCTTGCCAGATGGAACTTCGGTCTCAAGAAAATTCAGAGACAACCCCAAATATTGGCCATTTTTCCAGGATGCTGTTGGCACAATTGATGGAAGCCACATTCATGCTTCACCCCCTGCCTTTCAATGCACTACATACCATAATCATAAAGGATTTGTTTCTCAGAACTGTTTATTTGCTTGTGACTTTGACCTTAATTTTGTCTATTCTTTGACTGGGTGGGAGGGTTCAGCTAATGATGCTCATATTCACAAGGATGCGCACACACATGACTTCCATATTCCATGACAGAAGTACTACCTAGCAGATGCAGTATTCCTGCTTTGCCCTGAGCTTCTTGTACCATACCATGGTGTCCATTACCACCTTGCGGAGTTGGGCCGTGCAAATACCAGGTATGTTTTTCAACTTGTTTGTTTTTCTCGCTTATAATTTTTTGGAAGGCCATCAATAAAGAGGAGCTTTTCAACCTACATCATGCATCTGCACACAATGTGATAGAGTGCATCTTTGGTGTCTTAAAACGGCACTTTTGCATTCTCCTTTTGTCACCAGAGTACTCCCTTGACACTCAAGCATGAATTCCTGCTGCATTGTGCGCAATTCACAACTTCATACATCTACATGATCCTAGTGAGGAGGGAGGCTGAAGAGTCGGGCAGTGAATTATATACATTTGAGAACTCTGATTTTCAGGGAAAAGCTGATGATGAAGAAATCAATGACAGTAGTGGTCATGCAGTGAGTGGTTGTGTAATGCATGAACACATTGCGCAAGCAATGTGGGATCAGTATCAGGGTGTCATACATGAGAGGGCTTCATTGGGCTTAGGTTCAGATTCAGATGATACGTTGGATGAGAGCGAATTAGAAAGTATAGCATAGAAACACATGTATTTTGGTATGGAAACAACAAGTGATTGAGTATGAAATTAAAAAACAAACAATTGCATGCAAGATTGAACATATGGTCAAACAAACTACACAGTGCTGGCATCACAGTTACAACAGCTGCGGATGGATGTATGGCACCTGTGGTGCTTGCGGGTTCTTCTGAAATCTATACTGGAGCATGTGCTGGATGAACACTGTGACGAACAAACTCATGCTGAGCTTGAAACAGCACATTTTCATATAGGCGTCACATGGCTATCATTATCCTTACCTTTCGGCTTCACTGTCCCTTGCCATGACACTTTACCATGTGTTACCCCTATCTAACAGTATTGTTCCACACATCGGGAGCCTCATTGCAGCTTAGCGGCTGTACTACGGCAACTTTCCCATGAAGCGATGATCTTCAGCAATCTCCGCGAACCCATTTGGCATCCTCAAGCAAGATTTACTGTCCGTCCTATGTCCATCCAGTCTCGCCAGTACGCGTGATGTTTTGTAAACTGTAGTGCAGTCTTATTACATGTCTGCTGCATGTTAATCCTATCCCTTCCGTTTCTGTAGCTATTCCTCTTGTATAAAATTCCTAGGTACCTGTACTCATTCCTTACTTTTTCCTCTATGGTACACACGGTACTTAGGAATTGTCACCACTACTGTCTCTAATGGAATAAAGTCTTTCGCCAAAGTCACTGTCTCTTAAGAATTGTTTTATTGCTGCATGCACCACCGCTCTTTACCGCTTTCCCACACTTCACCACTTGCGCTACGCTTTCCCACGCTTCATCACTACACTTCACTGCTTGTTTTACCGCCAGTTTCCCACGCCTTACCGCAGTTTTACCGCACGCACTACCACAGTTTTACCACTTGCACTACTGCTTGTCTACTGCTTTCCTGCGCTTACTGCTAGTTTTACTGCTAGTTTCCCATGGACCGGAGGTCACCGCTAGCATCTCGCTACCTCCGACGGCATTCTTGCACCACAGGTTGGGCATTATTAGACTATACTAACTTAGCATTCCCTTTAGGGTCGAACGTTCTTGCCTCGCAAGAGCAGCAGAATAGGTAGAGCACAAGACTCGCATACTAGCTTAGGCCGTGGTTTATCTACAGCCCAGGCTAGATTGTATCTTTACAACACATACTGTGTGTCCCTGTCATCCATTTGAAGGTATGTGTCAGTGATGGCTGGGTCATCTGAAAACATGTGCATGACAATCACCCTCTCCTGCAATGGATAGAGGTCCATGTCTTCACCATTCAAAAGATTCAAGGCAGTGTGTCTCTGCTTCTCTAGCCTCTCCACATCAGTAACCATGCCCCTCTCAATCACATCAGTGAGACGATTAATGGACCCCTGCATGCCCATGACAGCTGCAGCTGGGGTGATCTTGGCTGCTCTTGCAGCACTAGTCATCAGGCAACTATCTTCACGCAACCAGCCTGTATGTGACCAGACTGGATGCAACTTTTGTTTCTTAGATGCTGGCTGAGATGGTTGTGGCTGGTCTGATGAAGGAACTGTAGATGTGAATGTAGTCGCATTGTCTTGGATCATGGATGAAGCATCATGTAAACACTTTCCAGTACTGCAGATTGTAGAGAAAGTTGGTCAAGTAAGAGTACCAGATGGGGGAGTCATAGACAGCAGTGGAGGAGCATTGATCCCAGACATGATAGGAGTGCCAGACAGCAGAGGCATAGACAGCAGTGAAGGAGCATTGGCCCCAGACATGATAATGTCACCACTCATGGAGCTACTAGATCCAGGAGCCTGAACTCCTGCAGCATCCACATCAGGCTTATCGTTGGTGGAGGGTGCTGGATGTTACAGTCGTATGTGCCCCTATTCATTTTTCTCTTTGTCTCCTTTACTTGTATATTACATAATGTGACTCTGACTCATATGCTCAACGCATCTGTACTATAGTTGCCTTCCTTCTTTGGATACGCATTTACATTCTCACACCTCTCTTAGTCCGTGCGCACATATTGACCTATTTAAGCACGTTGTATTATGCTTGATACTTTACTTTAATCTTACTGGGTTTTACCTGGAATATCCTTCGCTTAGGCCTCCAACCTAAGTCGTCTTGAATCATCTCTAAGTCTAAGCACTCCTTAGCCTTAGTCTCTATTCTCGAAGAACCTCTTAGATCTATCTTTGAGGCTGAACCCTTGATCGTATTCAGAACATGTTCCTTGTACTCTTACCTTGTCCTCTTTTGGACATTGTAGACTTCCCAGCAGACCGTCTGTGTCTTCTCACTGTCGCTGGTGATGCCATCCCAGTTCGTAACACTGGAACATCAGTGGCTCGGAAAGCTCCCACCCCTTGTGTGCCACCAACAGGTAAAATCTCCTGCATCCACTCAAGATATACCCATCCACAATTTCTGAATGGATGCATTGCAGAATTGGACTGAAAAAAGTGCCATAGTATTAGTAAAGCAGCATTACATAGTAGTATAATGACATACCTTTTGCTGGACATATGCATCAAACACTGCTGCCACTGCTTCCCCTGAATGTTTGCACCATACTCAGGGTGCCACTGGTTTATCCCAGATTGTTAACAATACTTGTCAATAGATGTGCTTCAACTAGATGCTTGTTAGTTGAGACCATTAACTGATAATGTAGCAATGCACTGATGTCCACTTTGTCTGGCACATTTTGCCAGTCTTTAGTGGGCCCTGTGCCCTCTTAGGTGCGATAGCCTTTGCAGCTCCATTGAATGTTACGATCTTGAAGTTGCCTCCTTCTGCATGCTCTGACTGATGCTCATGAACGTAGTCAACTAAAGCAGTTACTTCTGGTTCAGTCCAAAATGCCTTTTCTTTCTCTTGAACCATGAGAACAGTAGTGTAATGCGCAGCAAGAGCTGTTAGAGATACAACACTTGTCAAGAGATGTCTGTGACGGGTGAGATGGACACCCTTGAGATTATTGATGTGATAACAAGACCCCATGGTCATAGTATGATACAAGCAAGGTTCAAGGTCAGCCGCTCGGAGTGTGCCGTGCCGACCGCAAATTGACTTGACCCAACTTCACAAGGGTTTCCGAACTAGCTCTTACAGTACAAGCACGCAATGCGTTTGTTTATGGGTTCACTGTAACACCTGGGTTGGTATTACTTCGCGGAACGTGTCCGAGACTTGCGTGCAACTCAATATCCTGCTCCATTGTAGACGTATTCTGACTCGAGTCCCGCTTAAATGTTATTCGCCAAAACCGAGATTACTTCGAGGCCTCCGAGTTCGGCAATCACTTCAGCAACCTTCGTCAAACCTTTCAAGATCCTCTTGATCCTGTTTTTTTCATCCAGAAAATGCAAGACTAAGTCTGCGAGATCTCCGACACCTGTGAGTCCGCCAATCACCTCAGCAATCTCCAGCACACCATTCAAGATGCCCTCAACGCCGGAAGGGCTCTCGATGCTGCGGCCTTCAAACTGAAGTCCTGCTCCATTGACACCATCAAGAGTTTGGCGCAAGTCCCGCCTGATGCTATCAATGGCTTGAACAATATCGAAGTTTGTGTCACGTTTGAAATTGGGGGACAGATTAGCCCCTGGTAGGATCGCCGGCCCTATGCTGGGTTTGACGAAGCCGTTGCGTACAGAGGGATCTGGGAGCGCGTTAACACCAATTAACGCAGGATCACGTTCGGAAGTAACTCGACGAGGACTGGAAATGCATTCAGTGGATCTGCTCAGTGGTTGTGAGAGAGACGTACAAGTATGGAGTAGGGGCTGCAAGACTTGGGACAAACGAGGCTACGACGGCGAGGGCGACAAGGGCGAAAAAATGCATAATGGGTTCGGATGAGTGGGTTTGTAAAATTTTGGAAATAAATGGCGGGTCAATTGATTGAATTAGCAGCTGAGGCGTCTGCCTTTTAAAACAGGAGAAGATTATGGCCAGCGCATGAGCCCCAGTGAAACCCGGTCAGCGGGGGAACGTGTGAGAGCGTGCCACATCGTGCACTGCCCTCACGATCTCGACAAGAAATCCGAACGAATACACGATAGTAAAGGAGTCAATATCGTGCGGAGTCGTGCGAGAGTCGTTCAACTTGTTTCTAAGGTAGGCCTCATTCGTACACCTGGGTTGCCCTATTAAAAAACCTTATTATAGTAGTTAGGTGGTGTCTCACCAACTATAGATCTCTACACCAGCGTTAAATAGTGCCCCAGCGCTCCAAAATACTTTCAAGAAATACTCTACACAGGAAGACGGTGGAGTAGGGGAAAGGGTGGAGGTTTGGCGGTGTTTGGAGCGGAGTTAGCCGAGCGGAGCGTTGTTAGAGCAGCCGGAGGCATTAGCGAGCCTCAGGTCTTCATCGACATTTTAGAAGCATAGCTGCCAGCAGCACTCTGACAGATCACGCTTCTATGTACTTGCCCAGCAAAACGTCACGCGCTTCTACTCATTTTGTCAAGTTGTAGACACTTTCATCCCTCGGTGGGCACTCTTGCATAGTATCTTTGTATTTCCGTCATGGGTTGTTCTAGAGTTTCGTATTGACCTCTCTGCCCGGTGAACAGGCCTTGCTGCGGCAATTGAAAGTAAATAGTTTCTTGCTCCGCCTCGGGATCGACATGAAACAAGAGCGCATGCAAACTACTGATCAGAATGATATAACTCGGCTGTCACTTTCAATTCTTCCTGCCTTATCGGACGCATATTCCTTAGACTCACTCTGTCCTTAGCCTGCATGCATTGTTCTGGCCTAAGGCCCCATTCATATTTTCGTTTGGTGGATTCTGACAGTTTTGGTTAATTTGTTCAGATTCTAGGCTGATATGTGCGCACCTCGAGGATATACAATCTCATGTTTCTGAGACGACCCTCGCGAGATGTGAAGGTTAATTCCATTTCATAGATAGACTATTACAAGGTTCCGGCGAATGACTAGGCTTATTTAAGATGAACCTCCGAGGATCCATACACCGTACAAATGCTGTCAGCGGGTATCAAACCAATACCAACAAAACCTTTGCTCCTGGGACCTGAGTATTATCGACGTTTCCCAGCGATGTCTAATTTATCCAATCACACCCCGTGCGACCTCTAATTAGAGTCTGGCATTCCATCCCATCCCTCAATCCAAGCTCGAATGTCCTCAAGTTGGGCGAATACTTCCTTGAGAGATTCGCCCTCTGAAACACGATCGCGATGTTCAGCTGGGCTGTCCCAACCTGCAAATGAGGTCGAGCCGCGAAGGCTACCCGGAGGGCAGATTGCAGCGGTCGTATCTAGAAGGACTGGTCGTAGAGGTCGTGGAGTTGCGTGACGATCCAGCTTTTGAGGAAGAGGAGCATTACCGCCGTTCGCCCTCCCTCTTTCTTTGGCTACCGGGTGAAGGATTGATGATTGACTTCTGACGTCAACGGTCTTGTGAACGATTTTTAATGATGAACTTTGCTGCGGCGCACCACGCAATCGTGTCATCGGTGATTTATGAGCACCTCGATCGAGCCCTGGACTAGGTTTTTGGATAGGCAGGGCAAGGGCAAGGGCATCGTGGGATATCTGAGCGGCGACTTGGGGAGCTTGTACCGAAATCTCTACCGTGGCTTCGCCTCCCTGCTTTGCCTTTCGAGCAAGAACGGCAGTCGTCACTTGAGCCAGTGTAGGGAAGACCTTTTCTTTTTTAGCAAGCCCATCATACTGGCCGCCCATATCTAGTTTATTGTGTTGATGTGTTGCACCAGCAGGTTGAGGGATGGCTGGAACATGCTTCGCAATCGGTGTTTTCTCCCTTGTCTTGCGCTTGTATATGGCGGGCGGCCGAGCACCGCAGCTGACATACGCCTTCCGCACGATTTTCCGATAGTGTGAATCGTCTCCCCGAGGGAGGTCATGGCATCCGCACGAGCACACTCCGGAGAGCAAAAGCAGAAATCGTGATCTGCCACCGTCACATCACCACAGAAACACTTCGTGATGCCCATGTGGGCTGCTGAAAAAGGGTTTTGGCGAACGCCAGTGTTCATATTGTATGGGTGCTTGGTGTAAAACTGAGTGGGTAGTGGTTTACGACTGATGCCAAATGTAGGACCTTTATAGCCATCGAATCCTTGCTTGCTTTTGGTGGTGGACTGTGGCAAAGCCACTGGCACGCACAATGGAAAATATCTGTGGATCAAATCAACGAGGGTGCAGACGCGCCCCTGGGAGGATTCAACTGTTCTTGTGCAGCGCAAGCACTGAACGACTCTGGAATAATAGCTTAATCACCGGTTGTGATGTCAGGCGAACAGAATACTCGATATGAGAGGACAGAGATCACAGGCATGTGCGCAGCAGCCCTCCAGAACGCCAAAGCCATCATAAAGGTTTGAATGAGCCACACTGCCATGATGCATTTACAATGGCGCCTGGGCTTTGACTGGAATCTTGTAGCCAGACAAAGCAGAAGGAAGTCGGTGGTCATTATTTATGACTTGAAAGAGTTAGACACGTACCTTGCTTTGATCTAGAACAAATCGAAGACTGCCAGTTAGCAGCTCAGACTTGGAAAAGTGGCCGTCTCGACTCTCGAGGCTGTCCGGAATCTGGATTAATCTGTCCAGACTCCAATGTATTTTGATCCCTTCCAATAATTAGCACTTGCGCGTGGATTACAATTCATCGAATTTAGTTCAGTGTACACAAGTGACATGTTGTGGCGTCTGGCAAATTTACTATATCATGATGAACGGTTAACGATTTTCATTGGCTGACTGCGCTACGTGGCTTCTTTCTGCCAAGTGCGATCACATTAATACATCTCATCTACTTCCAGGGTCTAGGCTGTTTGTCTTCGACTACTTACATATCCGCATCTTGCTTTTTCCAGTGCTTCGCATATAGTAGCTGGTCTACTCATCCAAACTTACTCGAGATTTAGATGTCTGACTCGTTCGCAGACCTCTGGAGCTCATCTGCCCCGTCCAATCCCACATCTCCACAGATACTTGGGGCCGCCAAACAACGAACAACTATCCCTCAACGGTCCCAGGACGCATTCTCCATTCTTTCTGCTTCTCAGCCAACCTCACGCACGCATTCCCCACAGGTCACCGGTCCCATCACCCAGCCACGAAACCCTGTGCCAGCAGGCGGAGCGAGAAATTTAGATGCATTCAGTGGTCTTTTTTCTGGCTCGTTAGCGGATGGAAGAAATAATAATGCTGCCAATATGACCATGGCCGAGCGCGCGGCAGTGGTTCAGAGGGCAAAGTTACAGCAAGCCCAGGCACCCTCCAGGGTCACTGCGCCCTTGCCATCTGCTTGGGATGGCCTTGATTCTCTTGCACGACAATCGACTCCTTCATATCCTTCACCCTCTCGTTCACCACAGATCGACTTCGATTTCTCTGCGTTTACATCTTCAACCACTACCGTGAAATCACCAGTGGGAGACGATGATTGGAATTCATCTGATTCTACAGCCCCTCAACCACAGTCTACTCTCCAAAAGAACCCTGCAGGGACGCTCTGGGATCTTGGCGATTTTGATTCATCTTCTCATTCTAACTCCCCAATCCCTCCTCGCTCACGTACACCTGGTGATTTTGACTTTGGCGATCGTGAGGATGGCCTTTTGGAGACCCACTTTGATGATAACAATGATGATATCTTGGGTGATCTGGCACGACCAGTTGATGCAATCAGACCCTCTTCACGCGTATGTCGCACTCGGGGTTTCTTGCCGGTTTGTACTTACTATTCATTGATCGGGCAGAATCAATCCACTCGCGTCACCCCATCACCTCAAGCTTCTCAATCGCAGCGCCTTTCATCAAGGCCTGTCTCACCTCCTCCTCACATCGTTGGGCAAATTGTGGAAATGGGATTCTCTCCCCAACAGGCGCGTATAGCGCTTGCAGCTACGGATACTGGTCTCGATGTACAAGCTGCTCTAGAGACTCTGCTTGCGAATGGTGCTGGGAATTCCTCGTCTCCCTCGCGGCATGACTACGAAGTTCGGCCGCCCCCACAACGCTTACCAAATCGACGCGTTAACTCACACCGAGACCGAGACAGGGAAGTACCACGCGGTACCGAACCAGATGTAGTACATCAGTCTCCAGATCTTAATGTGCAAGCGGAAAAGATTATTGCACAAGCCAGCGAAATCGGTATAAGTGTTTTTAATCGTGCAAATGCTTTCTGGAAGGAAAGCAAGGAGAAAGCACAGCGGTTGTACGAAGAACGTGCAAATGCAGCTCGGGCTGGGGCAGGGACCCAGCGAGGAGATGGAAGACCGCGTTGGATATCGGACGAAGTTTCGGATAGAGCTGGCGCGGAGCAACATGACAGGAGAATGACTGATGGGTTCAAGGATGATGATCAAAATCCCCTTCCGACTATACAGTCAGGACGACAAGATGGGCCGACCAAGCAACCCCCCTCACAGCCCCTCGAGTCGTCATCGTGGTCACGACCAAAGGAAGTGGATCTCTTATCATCTGAGACCCCCGTTTATCAGTCTCCATTCCGACGTGGTCGTCCAACACCACAGCCGCAGCCTCCCACTCCTTCCCGTCCTGCTCCAGTTCCCTCACCTCCGAAACCACAACGCGTACTGGTCTCCGCATCACCTTCAGCCCTCTCAACGTCTGCGTCACACAAAGCCGCGGGCACGTCTGCATATAAACTTGGGCAGTATGCAAATGCAGAATCTGCCTATTCTCTTGCCATTTCTGCACTGCCAGCTTCACACATCCTCCTCGTTCCACTACACAACAATCGTGCGCTCGCAAGGCTGAAGACAGGTGAAACCCGTGGTGCAATAGAAGACTGTGCGAGCGTGATAGAGATAGTTGGTGATGATAGAGGCATTATCGAGGGAGTAGATTTTGGGGATGCCCTCGTGAAAGCTTGGCGAAGGCGTGCAGAAGCCTGTGAGGGGAGAGAGAAGTGGGAAGATGCAAGGAAAGACTGGGAATTGGTTGCGGGTGCCGCATGGGCGCCGTCGAATGTACGTGCCGAGGGCGCACGTGGAGCTGGACGGTGCAGACGGATGCTCAATTCTAATCCCGACGAGGACACCCCAGTACCAAAACCTAAGGCAAAGCCCAGAGCCCCCTCGATCAAGCCCGTGCCAACTCCCTTCAACTCAGTAGCACTCAAGGCTTTGCGTGCTGCGACCAGTGCAGCTGAAGTTGAAGATAACGAGCGGTACGAACTCAAGGATTCCGTCGATGCTCGGTTAATAGCATGGAAAGGCGGTAAAGAAACTAACATCCGCGCACTGATCGCTAGCCTCGACTCTGTGTTGTGGCCGGAGCTAAGATGGCAAAGAGTAGAGATGCACGAGCTTGTGTCGAATGCTCAAGTAAAGTCTCGTTACACGCGTGCCATTGCGCGTGTGCATCCAGACAAGGTCGGTTATTATTATCATTATGACAGTTCTTGGGTCCTGTCAGATATCGTCATCGGTATTTGTTGCCTTTGTCATCTGTCATTTTCTTAACCGAGATCACGAAAGCTAACCATACCTCTTGCAGCTGAACGCGCGAAATACGACTGTTGAACAGAGGATGATCGCCAATGGGGTATTCGGTGCTTTGAATGAGGCGTGGAATGCGTTTCAACAGTGATACCTATTCAATACAAGGATTCCGCCCTGTAATAATGGAAGGTAATGTGGGAGTACATCTCACACATGTCTTGGACTTGGTTTTAATAAGATTGCCAATTCCCATGTTTCTGCACATGATGACGTCACGACTGTCCAGCGGAGTACAGAAAACCAACCATGGGGCAGACTGAGGAGTAGTACATATAATTACTTATCATTCCCTTTCTCCTCAGTCCGTTACACGCGACTGAGTGTGCGTCTCGCCATTTCTTATTTCGCGCTAGCTAGACTGACTGTATTATCAGGATATGCGGCGTCCTAGCACGATGATAGTGCCATTCAAGGAACAGCTTGCAAACCTGAGGTGGGTTTAGAGGTCTTTTTCGTCTTACACATCCTGATGACTTGACCGCGTAGCTTGGTAGATACGGTGTGGACATCAGAAACAACCCTTGAAGATGTGGATTTGAGTGGACAGGAGGGACAAGGATGCCAGCAGCCTGCCGAGGGTGTTCAAGCCCCTCTCACTCGTTCGTGCTTGAGGAAAGGAGGGGAGCACCAGAATGACGTTGCTCCACTCTTCCGTCTCCCAGATGAGATCCTCTTGGAAATAATCAAGCACGGCGCTGAGATGAAGATAGATCGGGGCAGCGACAGTTTTGAGAAGACAGTGTCGCACATATCCATACGATGGCGAACCATAGCCATCTCTAATTCGTCACTGTGGTCCCATATCTCTGTGTGCCCAGAGGAGACTCCATCATTCCTTCTAACACGCATTCATCGTTCTGTGGACAATCCTATCGATGTCGACATATATCCTTGGCCTACAACACCGTTCCCCACAATTGCACCACAGTCATTACTTGTTCAACTGAACATAATACTCCGTTATGCAAGTCGGTGGCGCTCACTCATTCTTCGGTCTGGACTGGTAGAACCGATATTCTCTTTTGTTTTGCTCTACTTCACACGTTACGGAACATATCTGCCATCCCTCGAATGTGTGAGGCTATGTGGTTCCGAGATGCAAGTCAAGCCTTGGGCACGCGCCCTCTTTTTCAACGAGCCTTGCACTCCGAGGCTTGCCACCCTCGAGGTTGCTAACATGAAGATACTTGCTGGCATAAATTCCTGCAACTCGACAATCTCCACTCTAGTCCTCACAAAAGACATACCATCGGAAATTACGACTTGTCACGATTTCATGCGTGTTTTAGCCTCATTTCCTTTTCTCACATCATTGGTAACCTACGGCTTCGTGGTCGACATTCCTTCGCATCAATCGTTCACTGACGATCACCAGTACCCCGCCCTTCGCACCCTAAGCATCCATCGTATCGATGACGCGCGTTTCTCCTCGTTGATCGTCACTCTTGTATTCATGTTTCCTGGCGTTACACACCTCAACTTGACAGGGCCCCGGGCTGCCTCCTCGTTACTCGAGGTTGTACGACGAGTATCTGCAGATAAAATATGGCCTAGCCTTCAGAAACTCGTGCTTAATACTTTCATTGGATATGAATGGTCGCAAATTCATCATTACCTTGAAACACAGTAGTAGCAGTGGCGACGATAGGCCACAACGCGGATGCCATTGGTATTGTTGGTCGTGGAGGATAGGACGCTAAACTGATGCACTCTGCATTTTCAACAGATGGGTCTGACATAGGGTCTTCGACCTCAAAAGGACAATAGATTGATTTTTTTTCAAAAAAAGATGGACCTTAATCACAGCCGAACCACAGAATCAGACGATGCACGGCGGGGAATCTGGGAAACCGGATTTTACTAGTATGATATAACTGCAGGTTTGTAAGTACAGTACTAGCACCCATGAACACATATCATGTCTTCAGGAATCAAACGCTGAGCGTCGTCGTACAGTGACGGTCATACACCAAATATCTTGTGTATTATTATGAGCTGCCAGGCATCGAAGCTAGCCTCCAAGGTAGTGGTTCTCAAAGTTAACTTCGTATAGAAATTTCAAACGTTGAGCATTTTGGAATTTGCCGGTTAATTGAGCTCCGACGCTGACACATCAACCCTAACCTTATACTCAGACCGTCATCATCTACTGCAGTCTGCGACACCATCTTTCAATATCATTATGCCTCGGGAATCCGATCGTTCAAGGCTCCTTCGCAGCCTCAAACAAACTAGTCATGACCTTACTATCGCGCGATACATGGAGTTAGTTGAGTTTATGGTAGATGAACTACTAGTAGATGAGGAGGAGGACTCATCAGAGATCAGCGACACTGCTAGTGGTCATAGTGGGTCTGATATCAGCATACGGACAGCATCACCAGCATGGCCTGAATCCCCTACCTTATCGGTCACATCTGCCTCGTCAATCAATTCGCTTGTATCACTCTCAACAGCATACTCGGGCGTCTTATCACACGATATCCCAGACATGTGTGAACGAGTTTTTCATGATACAGGGTGTTCTTAACACAGCGATTAAGGATCAGATTGGAGCTTGACCACCATCGACGCCAATGACAACGACGAGCAGGCAGGGCATACTGGAGTTCGAAAGCTGCCGTACCGGCAGCATCCGAATTCGCAAATTTTGGCTGAGAATTTCTTTCTAGGTTTGACTTTGAGAACCGTCAATGCTGTTTCTATGCTGTTTCTATAAAGTAAGGGAGGAAAGGTGGGAAAGTCCTCTTAGGAACGCTTAGCTCGGCTAAACCTTATATTTGGAAATATCGCGTGTTTTTTCGAGTGCCGATTCACTACACTGTTGTCCCATTGTGTGATGTGTGATAAGGCCGAGAAAGCTGTTATTCCTCGTGGTACGTTTGGTGAAGGTAGGGGGTAGAGGTAGAGGTAGAGGCGGTGCCCGCACCCTCAAAAGAAGATCTGATCAGCTGGAGATGCTTTCAATATCAGAAAAGATGGCGCGCTTCTGGCCACTAATAAGTCCTGGCTCCATGCCGAGGTCGCGCTTTGCGCTCTTGCCGCTTCCATCAAGGGCAGGAGTGACAAAGCAGTTTCTCCCGCAACAACAATCTTCGCCCCATCTTTAAAGATCCTCCAGACGCTGGAATGGCTCTTGAAGCTGCGGTCTTCAAACTGGAGTCCTGTGTTGGAATATCATGGGTCGAGGTACGAGCTCGACACTTATCCGGAACCTTCAGGAATGAGGGCGCAATATTACCTGGGCGTCAGCAGCATAGTTTTACCGTTGGCAGACATATATAAGTAGATGTTTTACAGCACAAGTACGCTATGCACGGGTTCACTGTAACACCTGGGTTGGCATTACTTCGCGGAACGTGTCCGAGACTTGCGTGCAACTCAATATCCTGCTCCCCTGGCACCATTTTGCCCCTAATTGCATTGTTGGGCATTTCCGATGGCGTTAACCACATCAGCAATGCCCTTCAGACTTTTGAAGATGCTCGAGATTTTGATACCACTATCAGTTTCGTCCAAGTCCGGCCTGATGTTGTTTTGGCTATCCGCCAAATCCGAGACTTCTTGGAGACTTCCGAGTTGGCCCACAAATTGAGCAATCCTCCCCATAGCTTGCACGGCGCTCTCGTCGCTGGCAGCCTGAGGGCTCTGGTCGCTGCGGTCTTCGAACTGAGGTCCTGTTAATGCAGGATCACGTTCGGAAATAACTCGATGAGGACTGGAAATGCATTCAGTGGGTCTGCTCAGTGGTTGTGAGAGAGACGTACGAGTATGGAGTAGGGGCTGCAAGACTTGGGGCAAACGAGGCTACGACGGCGAGAGCGACAAGGGCGGGAAAATGCATAATGGGCAAAATCTTGGAGATAATGGCGGGTTAACTGATTGAATTAGCAGCTGAGGTGTCTGCCTTTTAAACAGGAGAAGATTGTGGCCAGCGCATAAGCCTTGGTGAAAACAGGTCAGCGCGTGAACGTGTAAGAGCGTGCTATATCGCGCCAGCTGAAACCGCCCTCACGATCTCGAAAAGAAATTCGGACGAATGCACGATGCAAAGGGAGTATATCGTGTGTCGTCGTGCGAGAGTCGTTCAAATTGTTTCTACACGACGTGGCATTCCGTTGCATTCCTTTCGAGCGGTCATATCGTGCGAGAACATTTCATATCATATTGCTTGCTACCGATACAAGATACGAATACGATGCATTGGAATGGTATGAAACAAAAGCAGTTGAAACAGAGCACGAGAACAATGGAACGAGAACAGTCCCGACAGTATGTGACAACGTGTGCGCTCAATGCAGGGTACTAACCCGACTGTATTCTTGACCCAGACGTTCGAGGAAACCTGAGTAAAGATTCAGACAAATACAACTTTGAATTACAGCTTATGCGGAAACGCAAAAGTTCTCGGAAACATCCAAAGTAGGACACCGTAAGTGTTTGGCTCTCACATTCAATGAAACTGCCAGCACGCACCGCCTCTGAAAGCGCGCATAGTTACTTTTCACCGACGTTAACATTCTGTCATAAGTACAGTTGATTCGCTCATAATGCATGTCGTAACAATGCATAGGATCCCAACGATGTTCCATATGTAATTGTATGTATATGTAAGCACGCTGGCTTACCAGTACATATACCGCCGCTGATGCTGAAAGCTAAGCTTTCAGTATTTCACCTTTTGGTGTAACGGTTATGCGGGCGGCGGTCTGACCATGTTACAGTATATTGCATATTGCATAATGCATAGCCTTGGCATGGCTTGTATGAAGTAAGAAATTAATAGGGTGGGACATAATGTACTGCGTAAAGGTTCTGCTTGTGCGGCATTGTTTCTTTGAACTGTCATACACAAAAATGTCCCTAAACTTGAAGCGTAAACCCCGTGATAAGCCCGCAGCATATAACCGACCTGTGAAACAGTGGAAAATTATCACAAAGGACACTCCTCAAACTTCAGCTCTTTCACTTGACAGTTCATCTTCATCTCGTAAAAATCTCACACTCTCTGACTGGATGACAGTCTATTCATTCATTGACTCTCATCTTACTTGCAGAAGCTGCATCTCGTCCAAAATTTGTATTCCCGCGCGTACATAGCAAGCTGCAGCTGACCAACTTTCATCTATCGAAGTTGACCTTATGCAATCAGTTAACAATCTCAAGGCACGCAATCGCATTTTTGATCAATTGCCAACTTTTGAGGAACTTTTGGACCCTACTGAGGCACCTGTCCCTGTAGCTTTGATGTATCATTAACTATAGTTATAATGAAAGTGTGATACATAGATTACTGTGGTGCATACATAGGGCTGATATATCAGTGGAGGATCCTGTCAGGCCATTCGTCTTACACCCCCACCTACTGTGGGAATACCGCACAACACCAAAAACATCGCCCATTTTGGAAATCTCCACAATATCACACCCTACCTCACTGCAGCTTCACCACCACACCACAATAGGTTTCTCTTCATATATAAGTAGTAGTTTGGCATATATGTGTATAATATAATATAATAGACCACTTTTTTTGTTTATTTGTGTGCTTGCTCCTCCTCCAGGTCTCTTTCAACATAACCTGGGGCACAGAACACTTTCGCATTTTTGTCCCTTTGATAGGTGTGTGATCTAGGACATTAAGAACATGACTAGTAACATATTTAAAGAGATCTCCATCTTTATTTGACCTCCTGAGATGTCCTGCACCAATAGATATAGTACATATACAGAAAAACATAAAATATGTTCCCATTTGATTATTTTTAGGTGGATGGACTTGATTAAAAGATCCCAAACACCTATTTAACAATAGAAACAATGTATTAGGAGTTTAGGACTATATGACAAGATCCTGTTGTGTAGTGCAGCCACCCTCTCCTGGTGGTTTACCCCCTGTCAAATTTTTTTCCTATAGGACCGGACCTCAACTCTTGTGAGGGGTCTATTTCTACTCATATTTGGAGTATATGTATAACTTAGCTAACACAGAAAACCTAAAGCATTCATCTGCAACACTGGATCACACAGCTGCGGTGTGATGTCCAGCTGCATCGCAAACCTGCCAACCCATATGCAGTAAATCATTGACTTCAATGTCCTTGATAGGCCCTTGTTCATTTCACCATCAGGTATTGCCCCTGAAACTTAATTTTGTATGGTATTACTCCAGGAGCTTGATGCCGATCAGCTTCAATTATTTATGAAGAACTACGTTGATGATTTGCTCCACCTTTATGACGAAGGAATCACACTCAAGACACAAAAGTATCCCGATGGCAAGTCGAATTACATCTTTGAGTTTGAACCTTATTCAGGTGCATTTCAGGTCACTGTGTTCATGTAATTCTGGTTGTGGTATGCTGTAATCATCCAGCAATGTGTAAGGTTTGTGGATTTGGCAGCCACAGTAAAAAGGAAGGATTCTGTTCATGCTGCCACATCCTGCAGTTGAAACTACGAACAAAGGGTGCAATGGAATATGACAGTATGATGGTCTTGCTTTAGATAGCCCTGATTCTTCACTGACTCAACAGAGTTCCCTTGATGAGATGGTGAGCAACATAAGAAACACGCTCAAGAGTATGCAAACCTGGAGTCCAAGGAACACGACAAATTTTTCACCAAGCACAGTGCTCGATGGTTTGAACTCATTCACTTGCCATATTTTGACCCTGTTCGCATGACTGTGATCGATCCCATGCACTGTTTTTTGCTTGGTAAGTCATGCCAAGGTTATGCACTTGTCATAATCTCAAATATACACAACAGGCATCATCAAAACACAATGGTTTAATGCCTGGATCCAGACAAATGTACTTCATCAGAAAACCTCCAAGGTAGAATGTGAACTCGATCAAATACATAAACTCTTGTTTACCATATGTCTTTACCATTGAACTCAAGATTTTTAGATTGTTCACTGTCTTATCAGTTTGAGATGCCATCATGGGTCGCACATTTACCAGATCAGGTTGGCTATCCTGCTGGTGGTTCACTCATGTCTGATGAGTGGAAAGGCCTAGCCCTTGTCTTTTGTCCCATCACTGTAAGTTTCTTTATCAGTCTTCTGAATGATTGACATATGATGACGATGCTCAAGATTCCATTAATCTGGGAAGAGTGGTACCCAAAGAACATGAAACAGCATGAGAATGTTACAATCGTACGTGCCCCTATTCATTTTCTAGTCTCCTTTGTCTTGTATATTACATAACATGACTCTGACTCATATGCTCAATGCATCTGTACTATAGTAGCCTTCCTTCTTTGGATATGCACTTACAATCTCACATCTCTCTTGGTCCGTGTGCACATATTGGCTTATTTAAGCATGTTGTATTATGCTTGTATACTTCACTTTAATCTTACTGGGTTTTACCTGGAATATCCTTCGCTTAGGTCTCCAACCTAAGTCGTCTGAATCGTCTCTAAGTCTAAGCACTCCTTAGTCTTAGTCTCTATTCTACCGATTGTCTTAGAGTCGCGACTCTTTGACAGAACCCTTGATCCTACTTGGAACCTTTTCTAGTAGCAGTTCGCATTCTCTTTTGAATGTAGACGAACCTCCCAGCAGACCGTCTGTGTCTTATCACTGTCGCTGGTGACGCCATCCCAGTTCGTAACAGAGAAGGAGAATGAAAGTTGGGTGAAGTGAGAGCAAGCACACATTTCACATCCTTGTGCGTCAAATTAGATGTCTTCTCAGCCTGTAAGTTGTGGCTTGTAAGTTGCAAGTTATCTACCATGCATAATCAATCATTACTCACAGGCTGCTGTTCACTCCACACAATCCCCATAGCACACTCACAGATTGTCCGATTAACTGGAGCACTGACATCTCCAGTGAAATCAAATTTCAGCAGCACAGGAGTCTTGCCACTTTCGTCATCGGTGTCAGACTCTCCGTTGGAATCCTCATCATCCTATGGCTTTCCAATTTCCGATGCGATAATACCGGTGAGGTTGTAGATTGCTATATGGACACAATCCTAAGCACAAGCAGTCCCTTTTAGTGCATATAACCAACTATATATCACATGTACACACCTGGAGTTTGGCTCTTGTTGTCTTCTGTGCTGGTGTCAACTGACTGGTCTTGATGTTCAGGATAAACTTGCTGTCCTTCCTCAGTTTCTTCCTATGCCACTTGGTACCTCCATCTCCCTTGTCATCAGCATCACTGTCCTCATTGTCATGTGGCTGCTTGAGGAATTCCTTGAGGTTTTGGAGCCGTTGCAGGACCGGGTTTAACAGGTTTTCCTCAGACTGTTGAAGCTGGGGGTCAATGACCAGTGGAGGAGGTACAACTGGTGGCTGTGGAGGAGGTGTGTAATGCATTGGTGGTATCGAGCTGAGCATTGCCAGCATCAGCAAAACCCAAATGTGAGGTCCCCCTATCTCCAGTGCTGTGCAGCACTGCACAGCATTGTACATAGGGGGACTTCCCTGTATAGTACATAAGTGTTTTGCTGATGCATTGCATTCGGTCCTAGGGCAGAAAAGAGCGCATGAATGGCCTGTATATCTGGCATTCCTCCAGTTTGTGGAGGTGGCAGGATGGGTCCTGGAGGGGCAGGATGCTGCAGACCCGGCTGTCGGTTAATCCTATCATTTCACATTAATAATATTAGCACAGTGAGAGGAGGGAGGAAGGTGTTTAAATGTATTAATTCAATATATGGATGTCTATATGTGCGCTATCAGTGCTTCTATACTACCTAGTGTGACGTTGTCATGAATTCCAAATACAAATCATTACTCTTTTCTCAATTTCCCTAAAGCGTCTAAACCCAACGCTAAGACAAACCTAAATCCTATCGAAATCCCCATATCCGCTTCTATAACCGAACTTCCTGATGAAGATGAAGAGATCTTTTATGATGCTATCGGATAAGATAAGATAAGATAGTATCACGTGATCTTAGAACCTTCTAGAATATGATGTCATAACAATATCACAACTATCACATTGTATGATTCTCATTTCTATTTTATGATTGGCTAGTAGTTTCAAACTCAGTTTACATCTCAGTTTCAATATGTGTATATAGTTAGCTAGTTTCGCTGTAGTAGTTCTTTAGTTCAAACCTCTTGTATCTACAACTGTAGCAATCCAAGACGTCCTTGCTCCTTTCTCTTCTTGTGATAACCTTAGTTTGAGTCCTAGTCTCTGCCCTTGCATTAATTCATTTGTGGGTTGTGACAGACGCCATCAGTACACCCATGGCAACTTCTCATTTCAGACCCCTGGTTACTCAAGCTATCTGAACCCTCTGCCCAGGTACTGCACAAACAGATTGCCCCAGCTAATCAAAAACTCTTACAGCCCAGGTACGACAGTCTGGCTAGGTATGGGAACTCAGACTTTTCGGAGATTGCCATACAGTGTTTTCTTCTGGTAGGCATGGCCCTTGTACAGATCAGTCACAGACATTGACTGCAGCTGGGCGGGGCTCAGGTACTCAGACCCAGAATGCAATGAGTGTTTATATATGGGGAAAGTTCACGTGATGTGATGTGATAAGCATGTTCAATACTCGTTGACAGACACATATAAGTAGATTTTACAGCACAAGTACACTATGCGTTTGTTTACGGGTTCATTGTAACACCTGGGTTGGTATCACTTCGCAGAACGTATCCGTGCAACTCAATTTCCATTGAAACCAGCATAAGGCCCATTGTTGCTCTTTCCCAATCGCAAGATTTCATCAGAACCTCCGATTTCATTAATCACATCACCAATGTCCCCCATAACTTTGAAGATGCTCTTGATACTGATATTATCAACTGTTACAATCGTACGTGCCCCTGTTCATTTTCTCCTTGCTTCCTTACTTGTATATCATGTCACATGACTCTGACTCATATGCTCAATGCGTCTGTACTATAGTTGCCTTTCTTATTTGGATACACACTTACTTTCTCACGACTCTTTTGGTCCATGTGCACATATTGGTCTATTTAAGCACGTTGTACTTGTAGTAGATTCTTTACTTTAATCTTACTGGGTTTTACCTGGAATCTCCTTCGCTTAGGTCTCCAACCTAAGTCGTCTTGAATCATCTCTAAGTCTAAGCACTCCTTAGCCTTAGTCTCTATTCTCGTAGAACCTCTTAGACTTGTCTTTGAGGCCGAACCCTTGATCGTACTCGGAACGCGTTCCTTGTACTTTCACCTTGTCCTCTTCTGGACATTGTAAGAACTTCCCAGCAGACCGGCTGTGTCTTTTCACTGTCGCTGGAGACGCCATCCCAGTCGTAACAAAAGATTAAAGTCTTGATCGATCGTTGACTATCAGTCTTTGACCCTGAACCCTGATTGCTTAGATAAGCAGATAAGCGTATGCGTACGCTAGACCAATTGTCAAGAGAAGCCCTCTGACAGAAGACAAGCCCTAACGGACAGCAAGACAGCGCGTGTAGGCACTGAGAACGTATAACTCAAACAGACGAATCACCACAACATGACAACCAAAGAATTCGAATACAAGATCGGTCAGCCAACCGGTTTTGATGGAGATCGCGATAATTCCCGTGAATTTATCCAGTCATGCAACCTGCACTTTGACATCAATGAAAAGCTTTACACTACTGACAAACAGAAGATCATTTTCATAACATCCTTTATGACTGAAAAGAATGCCAAATCCTGGAAAGAGCAATTCCTCGACCATGCTCAATCAACTGACACTTCCGGACAAAAAGTTGGTTATGGGACAATGGTGGATTTTATGAAAAGCTTCAAAGAAGCCTTCGACCCAGTGGACACGAAGGGAACCGCACTCACGAAACTCAGGGACCTCAAACAAGGAAGTGGAGATCTTCACACTTATATCGCTGACTTTGAGGCACTTGCAGCCAAGGCTCATATCAACGATAATGCAACAAAGATTCAATTCTTCCAAGATGGCCTGAATTGGGGCATCCTTACAAAGCTTTTTGCGCTAGGAGATGTTTCAGAAGTATTTTGGGACGTTGTGCTGCAATGTGTTTCAATTGACAACTCCCATCATCGCCTTCAAGCCATGAGGACACATCATGCTCCACAACAGAAGAAGAACTACGGAAATGCACGTTACATCCCTAATCGAGACTCCAATGCAATGGTCATAGATCGAATCTCCGATATGGAGAGATCTGAATGCATGAAGAAGGGACAATGCTTCGGATGCAAAAAGACAGGACATCGTATTCACAACTGTCCTGACAGAAAGAAGAAGACCCTGCTCCGACAAACTGAAGTCAAAGAAGAAGAAGACGAAGAAACTGTCAGACGGATTGTTGAGGATTTTTAAATTGGAGAAACAAGGATTCGACGTATGTTTCTCCCAATGTATTACTAAGACTTGTGCGTGCTGTAGGTGAAAGAAAAGAACTTCGTGTCCCTATCACTCTTCACTCGCGCACTCGCCTAAAATCCATTGACACCACCGCCGTCATTGATTCAGGAGCGGCAGGAACATTCATCTCTGAAGAGTTTGTGAAACTCCATCAAATCACACGACGAAAACTCAAAACACCATTTCGAGTTACTACGGCAGATGAAACTCTTATCAAAGGGGGACCAATCACGCACTACTGCCTCCTAGTGGTCAAGATTGATGAACGAACCATGTATGGAAAATTCAATATCACCAAACTAGGAAGAAGAGATCAAATCCTTCTGGGAATTCCATGGTTACGAGCAATGAACCCGAGTATAGATTGGGCTGCTGAAACATTAACCCTCTCTCGAACGATGAAATCAGATGAAATCGAAATTGATATTGATATAGATCGAAAGAAGAATGGATTACCTCCAGCCTTCAATTGTCATTCGAAGAAATGGCAATATTCCCGACTTCCGAGACCCCTCGTAGTCCCTTCTATTCCCAATGATCCAGAACCAGAAGTACAAACACCGCGCATCGCCGATCCCATTCCCCATGTACAAATGCCACGATCAGTATCACCAATTCCCTGCGCAGAGAAGCGCAAGAATGAATATGAGCCCGAGCATCGGGCCGGACAAGAACCTATTGAGCAACGACCAATAGAAGAACAGAAGTATGGAAAAAGAAAAGCAGAAGAAGAGATCCCAGGACGAGATACCAATGTACCGAAATTATCCAAGTTCTATGTTCCCCTGAAAACTCTTTCAGCTTTGATTGAAGAAATCCCCGATGAAGAAGAACCCGTGCCCTCGCTAATCCCAACCGAGGACGATGACCAATTCAACACTATGCAAGATGTCTGGCACGCACCAGAAGTACGAGAGATTTCCTCTTACGAGCTTGGAGATGGAGAATTTCTTGTGGAGTATGATACTGATGGGATCAGTATGAGAATCATCGAAGAAGTATCCATGGATACACCTCTCACACGAGATGGAACTTCCCAACTCGAACAACTTCCCAATTACTCCACGATCTCCCTTCCGAAATACAGTAACAAAGCTCAAGAATTTGCCACGGATGAGAAGGAAAAGAAAAAGAAATCCTTCGAAGAATTGGTCCTGGACTATTTGCACAACTTTGCAGACGTCTTTGCTAAAGACGGACTGAACAAACTACCCCCCGAACGCCCTGGTATTGATCATCGGATTGATACTAAACCCGGTTTCATCCCTCGTACGTCTAAGGTTTACCCGCTATCGGAAAAAGAACGCGCTGCTGTCAAAACGTTTATTAATGAAAACATTGCGAAAGGTTTTATCTCAGAATCGAAGTCACCCCAAGCCAGTGGTTTCTTCTTTGTGGGAAAGAAGAGTGGAGAATTGCATCCCTGTCAAGATTATCGCTACATCAATGATTGGACAGTCAAGAACGCCTATCCGCTCCCACTTCCTATCTCCCTTGTCGCACGACTCCACAATGCACAGTTCTTTATGAAAATGGATATTCGGTCCGGCTATAACAATATTCGCATCCATCCCAATGATCACTGGAAAGCTGCTTTTACTACGGAATTCGGCCTCTGCAATTCCCCAGCAACTTTCCAAGCATACATGAATCATACTTTCCAGCAGGAAATCAATGAAGGATGGATGGTTATTTACATGGATGATATCCTGATTTTCTCTACAACTATGGCAGAACATCGTGAACGGACAAGACGGGTTTTGACGAAGATACGAAAGGAACATCTGTTCTTGAAACCGGAGAAATGCACCTTCGATGCAGAAGAAGTGGAGTACCTGGAATGATAATTTGCCCCGGACAAGTTGCTATGGATACCGCCAAGACTAAGGGAATCTCCGAATGGCCAGTTCTGAAATCTGTAAAAGATGTTCGGTCATTCCTTGGTTTTTGCAACTTCTACCGCACGTTCATTTCCCATTACTCTGATATTGCCCGACCCCTTATCAAATTAACAATGAAAGATAAGGTCTTTGATTGGTCAACCGAATGTATGGACACCTTCGAAGAACTGAAATGACGCTTCACATCCCAACCGGTACTCCGTAACCCTGATCCTTCCCGACAATTTGCTGTTGCTACCGACGCTTCGCTCGTAGCAACTGGCGGAGTTCTCTTGCAGACTGATGAGAATGGCGTTTATCACCCATGTGCATATCTCTCACAGTCTTTGAACCCTGCAGAACGCAATTATCAGATCTTTGATCGGGAACTCCTTGCCGTAATCCGGCATTGATTGAATGGCGCCATTATCTTGAAGGAAACCCGCACCCTGTCTTGGTATTCACCGACCACAAAAATCTTCTGTACTTTAGAAGTGCACAGAAGCTTACCCATTGCCAAGCACGTTGGCAATTGATTTTGTCTATTTACGACATTGAACTACATCACGTTGCAGGTACTAAGTTGGCAGTACCTGATGTGCTATCTCGCCGACCTGACTACGATTCTGGCAAAGACGATAACGAGGACCAGACTCTTCTCCCCGACGCTCTATTCTTCGTCTTATTGACACTGACCTGCAGGACATTTTGTCATCCTCTGGCCCCCTCGACGACCCTGTCTTCAAAATGGCATCTGATGCCCTTGATGGTGTATGCCTTCCACCTATGAAATTGGCACTCTCTGATTGGAAGATTGAGGAGAATGTCCTCTATTTTAAGAACCATGCCTATATTCCACCGGCACATCATCCCAATATCCTGCAACGGTATCATGATCATCCTACCACGGGACATCCCAGTAGGTTCAAAACTGAAGAACTCATCAAACGAGAAGCCTGGTGGCCCGCCATGGGCTCTTATATTCGGAAATATGTCGAGGGTTGCACCCTTTGTCAGCAAATGAAAGCCGATACTCACCCTGTTCGACCTCCACTTGCCCCGATCCCCTCCTCCACGACTCGACCCTTTTCCCAGGTCTCTCTCGATCTTATCACTGACCTTCCTGTCTCTGGAGGCTTTGATAGTATCATGGTCGTGGTAGACCATGGCCTTACAAAGGGGGTAATTATTATCCCTTGTTTGAAAACCATCACTTCCGAAGGCATTGCTAAACTATTCTTGAAACACGTCTACCAATGATTTGGACTCCATGACAAAGTCATCTCGGATCGAGGCCCGCAATTCCTATCTCGCTTCTCTAAGGAGCTTTCCCGACTTCTCAACTACATCATCGCTCCATCTACGACTTATCACCCACAGACTGATGGTCAAACTGAAAGGCTAAATCAGGAACTTGAAACATATCTACGCATCTATTGCCGCAACAACCCTGAAGAATGGGTAGAACATCTACCAATCGCCGAATTTGTCCATAACCACCGAAAACATGATGCAAGGAATGCATCACCCTTCTATTTGATGATGGGATACGAACCACGTGCTATCCCTCACCTTATCCCTGATTCATCTGTCCCTACAGCAGAAGATCAAGTACAATCCCTGCAGAAGATAAGAGAAGAAGCAATCGCCTGCCATAATATTGCAATGCAAATAATGGCCGAACGATCCCAAGGAGATAAGTACATTCCATGGAAGATCGGAGATAAGGTTTGGCTATCTGCCGCTAATCTTAGACTCAAACTCCCATCAAGGAAACTTGTGCCAAAGCGATACGGACCTTTCCCGATCATCAATGTCTTATCGCCCATCACGTTCACACTCAAACTCCCTCCACAGTGGAAAATTCATCCTACGTTCCACGCTTCCATCTTATCGTCCTACAGCGAAACAGACGTACACGGTCCGAATTTCCCCAAACCACCACCTGACATCATCAAAGAAGAAGAAGAATATGAAATAGAAGCAATTCTTTTTCACAAAGGAACCGGCATTCGCCGATGCTATCTCGTTTCCTGGAAAGGATATTCATCAGGAGATAATGAATGGCTCCCCAAAAAGAACTTGAAGAACTCCGCTCAAATCCTGAATGCTTATAAAAAGCAACACGCTCTTTGATTATCCTTCAGTCAATCAAACCGCATTAGCACTTGATCAACTAACATCACTCCAAATGTCTTTCCCCACTGCATACATCACCCCCGTCACTGTTGCCAACAATGACTCCGATGCAGAAAACTACGGAACCCTTACCACTGAAATTGACAACACTTCCTACATTGAAGCCGCCCTTCTATGCGAAGGACATGCCCTCGAAATCGAAAGAATCCTCACTGAAAGAGGCGCCTTCCCCGCTTTACTTCTCGTCAACATCATTCGCACCGCAGCCCTCATTGAAGCCACTGCCAACGAAACCACAGAAATCACCTACCGCCATTGTCTCCTTCATCTGCAAAAACGCATTCGTTCTTATGCTATGCTGCTGCTTCCCGATTCTTTTAAGAGTGATGTTGAGGAAGCTATTAGCTATTCACATCGTGGCCGAACACCCAGCAGGTATTGCTTGACCTCCCTCTCCGCAGGAAGATATGCCACTTCCTATTCCAGCACCCCCTTCTTCGCGCATGTATTCTAGTATTGACGCCCTTGCTGGCTTATGCACTGCTGTCCAAGAGATCGGACAGCTCACCAATGCAGTTGTCGAAACCATCCAGCAATCAGTCGCTGAAACAAGAGCGGCCAGAAACTTAGTCGAAGAAGCCATCACTGATCTGCAACAGATGCAAGCCAACCTCGCTTCTCCACGAACCCCATCCCCTATCGAACAATCAACCTCATCACCCCCTGTTACAGTCTCCCATGATCATCCTGCATGGCTATATGAGCCTTGTACAGAAGAACAGTGTGAAGCCGCAAAAAAGGTTAGGAATTCCTGTTGCTGAATTAATAGCACTCAGCCCTCGACTTCGCGATCTTCACATTCACCCTCCCATGTCCATTCCATCATCATTTGGTTCAATGGATCCTGTCTAGCCAGTCTTAGTAAAAGACTTCGGCATAACTTCCCCCTCTTCTTCTAACGAACTTCTTGTGGTTGCCGAACGAGGAACCACCCCTGATCTCCCAACATCAACATATGCTCTCTCCCCTGCCCAGCAGGCACAACTCAGGCGTAATAACACCCTTGCCTTAAAACGCATGAAACGAAACAAGGGGAAGAAGCGTGCCAGATCCACTAGTCCTAAACCCATCATCTCACCATCACCATTACGCAAGTCCATCTCCAATCTCGATGAAAACATGAAATGTCGCGTCTGTGGATTACTTGGGCACCGTCAAAAGAACTGTGCAGAATACCAGTGCAAAGTTTGCAGATACTGGTCGCCTACCCATCTATCCATTTATTGTCCTCGACGAGTTGGGACTCCCCCCTTTACGTTAACTTGGAAAGATGATGGATTCTACAACGTGCTTCATACTTGGGAACAACAGCTTGACAATGAACGAATTCAAGCAGAGAAAAGGAGGGACTCTAAACGACGCGCAGGTGCTGAAGAAGCTGCGTATATGAGGAGCGGATCCTTCACTGATGAGGACTACGAGTATAGTGATGATCCTGTTTATTATGCAAACCAGGACGAGTAAAGTCGGTGACTTTACGTGTAAAAAGGGGGTAATGTTACAATCGTATGTGCCCCTGTTCATTTTCTCCTTGCTTCCTTACTTGTATATCATGTCACATGACTCTGACTCATATGCTCAATGCATCTGTACTATAGTTGCCTTCCTTATTTGGATACGCACTTACTTTCTCACGACTCTTTTGGTCCGTGCGCACATATTGGTCTATTTAAGCACGTTGTACTTGTAGTAGATTCTTTACTTTAATCTTACTGGGTTTTACCTGGAACCTCCTTCGCTTAGGTCTCCAACCTAAGTTGTCTTGAATCGTCTCTAAGTCTAAGCACTCCTTAGCCTTAGTCTCTATTCTCGTAGAACCTCTTAGACTTGTCTTTGAGGCCGAACCCTTGATCGTACTCGGAACGCGTTCCTTGTACTTTCACCTTGTCCTCTTCTGGACATTGTAAGAACTTCCCAGCAGACCGGCTGTGTCTTTTCACTGTCGCTGGAGACGCCATCCCAGTCGTAACATCAACAGTTTTGCTCAAGTTTGGTGTGATGTCGTCTTGGCTATCCGCCAAATGCGAGATTTCTTCGAGACTTCCGAGTTTCTTCATCGCTTGAGCAATCTCCCCCAGACCTTGCACGACCATCCCGATGCTGGGAGGGCTATCATCGCTGGAAGGGTCGTGGTTGGTGCGGTCTTCAAACTGGAGTCCCGTTAACGCAGGATCACGTTCAGAAGTGACTCGATGAGGACTGGAAATGCATTCAGTGGGTCTGCTCAATGGTTGTGAGAGAGACGTGCGAGTATGGAGCAGGGGCTGCAAGACTTGGGACAAACGAGGCTACAACGGCGAGAGTGACAAGGGCAGAAAAATGCATAATGGGTGAGCTTGTAAAATATTAGAAACAGATGGTGGGTTAACTGATTGGAATAGCAGCTGCTTTTTCAACAGGAGAAGACTGTGGCCAGCGCATGAGCCCTAGTGAAAACTGGTCAGCGCAGGAACGTGTGAGAGCGTGCCACATCGCGCCAGCTGAAACCACCCTCACGATCTCGTCAAGAGAAGGAGTTAATATTGTGCGCCGTCGTGCGAGAGTCATTCAAGTTGTTTCTACACGATGTGGCACTCCGTTACATTCCTTTCGAGCGGTTTATATCGTGCGAGAACAGTTCATATCATATTGCTTGCTACCGGTACAAATACAAATACGATGCATTGGAATGGTATGACACAAAAGCAGTTGAAACAGAGCACGAAAACAATGGAACGAGAACAGTCCCGACAGCATGCGACAACATATACGCTCAATGCAGGGTACTGTCGACGACTAACCCAACTGTATTCTTGACCCAGACGTTCGAGGAAACCTGAGTAAGGATTCGGACCAATACTACAAATACAACTTTGAATTACAGCTGTTTCCATAATTACGCAGAAACGCAAATAAATTCACATCTCGGAAACATCCAAAGTAGGACGCCGTAAGCAGATACTACAGGTACTTTGATGTCACACTTTTGGCAGAGGTCACACTATGTCACGAAAGTGTGACATATATGGTGGTTGCATATGTCCCGACCGTATGCATTATGAGCGAGTCTACTGTATATCCGAAAGCACCCATTTCTGCTTCATCTTCTCATTCATGGTACTCGATGACGCACCGAGATCAACAGCGTCGTTTGTTATCCTGTATTGACCTTGTTCTGGAGTACGATTGTTTCTGTTCTGGAGTACGTTTGTTGTGTTACTGAACTGAGAAAAAATAAAAATAAAAAAGGAAATAAAAAATAGCCCTATAGCATTTTGTCGAGTCAAACTCGACGCTTTCTTTCAGTCATCAGATACTGGTGGCTTGTATATTAGTTTTCTCTTGTAACGTGGCCGTGGTTGTGTACGATACGCTTGTGTTTTGGTACAAGCTGTTGCATCTCCGTGTTGTAATTGATTGTGGACCCCCCGAGCATTGAGCTGGAGGGTCACAATAAGGCAAAACAACGCCAGAACGCACAACAAGGTCTCTGCGGCATAGCTAGAAACGCAACACTAAATGTTATTCTGCCGTAAAATTCCAACAAGGGCTCTCATTTACGTTTCATATAGATCACAATCACGTCCTCTGTATCGTTTCCTCTCTACTGCCGATGATACTTCCACAAGCAAACCATTCTACATCACTACACCAATCTTCTATCCGAACGCAGGTGTCTGCTCCGTTTCCTCCATACCCTCTCAACTAATGCGTCCTAGCTCCACACATAGGCCATCTGTACTCACTCGTTACTGCTGATATATTCGCTCGCTTTACGCGCATTTCTGAACCCGACCGACAGGTGCACTTCTTGACAGGAACAGACGAACATGGATTGAAAATCCAAAAAGCCGCTAAGGACCGCGGAATAGAGCCTTCCGTACTCTGTGATGCTCTCAGCGAGCAGTTTCGTGTATGTCCCAGTTCATTTCTTCTTCAACTTGTTGACACAAAATACGTTACAGAGGCTCGGTACTCGTGCTAACATCAGTAATACGGTATTTTTGCGCACAACCGAAGCTAGACATAGAGGGGCTGTGGAACACGTATGGGTGCGTATATGCTTCATTGAACACCCAACTTTCTCAAACCATACCGCGTAGCGCGTTCTCGCCGCACAAGATCTCATCTACAAGGGCACATATTCTGGATGGTACTCCATTTCTGATGAATGTTTCTATACCGACAGTCAGATCACATATCCGCCCTCCTCTCTAACTCCCGTCTCCATTGAAACTGGGTCTGCAGTTGAGTGGTCCAGCGAGTCAAACTACAAGTTCCGTCTCTCCAGCTTCCAGGAACGTTTATTAGACTACTATACTGCCAATCCGAGATCGATATATCCATCAGCTCACCGAGAAGGGTTGATAAATACTCTGAAAAATGAACCTCTTGATGACCTGTCAATTTCACGGCCGCGGGAGAGATTGAATTGGGGGATTCCCGTTCCGGGTGACATGTCACATACTATGTATGTGTGGTTTGACGCATTGACGGTGTATCTCACCGGAATTGGATTTCCTATTGAGCGGCAAGGATCACTATGGCCTCCGAATATTCAAGTGATTGGGAAGGATATTGTTCGGTATGTTTCAACGCGCATCGGACCGCATTAGCGATACCTGACACATGAAATCAAGTTTCCATGCATTGTACCTGCCTGCTATGCTTCTCGCAATGGGAATGCCGCTTTCGCATACCCTTCTTGCGCATGCACACTGGACAGCACAGCAACGCAAGATGTCAAAGTCTATAGGCAATGTAGCAGATCCATTTGATGCCATGGACACGTGGGGTGTTGATGCTGTGCGATTCTACATGGCACGCGTCGGCGGTCGTTTCAGAGACGATGTTGGTGCGGATTTTTGCCCTTTTCATTCCTTGCGCATTTACAAAGGATGTTTTATTTCCAAGACTGGTCTCCTGAACAACTAGAGAAGCATGCGGACGAAATTCGTAGTTTGCTTGGCAACTTCTTTTTGCGCATTACGTCCAGGACAATCCAGAAACGTGTAGCGTCTGCGCCTCAACTCACGTTTGTTCAACTCCTTGATCAGCCCCTCAATGGCCCCAACGGTGATGTGTTATCATCGCTACGTAACCTGAAGGGAAGAGTCGAGCAATGTATGGAGAAGTTTGAGGTGGGAGATGCCCTTGATGCAATCATCCTTGTCCTCAGGGAGGTATGCAGTCTCGTTCTTTTCGGGTTCAACCCTTCTGACGAGCTTCAAAGGCGAACGGCGCATTAACACACACAGCGCCCTGGTCAACGCAAAATTCACCTGAAGCCGCACAGGTATCATACCTCCTCTCGCTCGAAGTTCTACGGGTCACCGGTATATGCTTGCAACCCTTTATTCCCGAGGCTGCACGCAACCTACTGGATGCATTAGGGGTTCCGAAAACAGAACGAAGTATGGATTTTACAGCTGTGGGTAAGGGCAATGTCGGGGGAGTGAAGGGAGTGAAGCTTTTTGAGGGCAAGAGAGAGAGAGCTGGTGGGGGTCAATAGTCGTCAGACTTGTCTGCTGTGCAAAGCCAGCATGACGGAGCGGACTACCAGGTTACGTCACTTGCATGAGTGAGCAGGCGTGCACACTCGACGCGCCACCACGCACTACCTACACGTGTTGCAATATGTTACAAACCGCTTACACCGGTGGCAGGATCAAGATAATATAATCAAATGCTAGATCATGACTCCACTAATGAGGTAAAATAAGGTATAGGTACTACGGCTGTGTTTACACAGTGGGTGCACTGGGCGGTGGCGGCGGCGGCGCTAAGGAATGAATCAGTATGAGGACACATGGTAGGCACCTGAAATCACTCACGGCAACAATAATTCTCCATAGGGTCACAGTGCTGGTCTTCAGGACAAAGGATCAAACAAGGCGAATCCACAGATGTCTGGAAACACCTATCAGTCCTAACCGACCAAAAGCATACGCATGACGTACTTTCAGATCATCCTCACTGGTCACAGAAGGACGGTAATGATATTCCGGCTGAATGGTGCTGGAATGGATGCCATTCAGATGCATAGCTTTGCGTATGTTCGCAGCGATTGGCATGAAATCGTGATTCCTTGAGGCCATGACGTGTACAGATGCGACGATCTTGGATTCTGAGAGCTGCCAGATGTGAAGCTCGTGTACTGATAAAACGCCGTCTACTTTCAGGATGGAATCGCGCACTTCTTCGAGCGACACGGTGTGTGGGACCCCTTGAAGCAAGACGAGTGAGGCATTCCGAACTGAAGTAGAATGAATTAATGCTTCCGCTCTACAATACAGCGAAGAATGTCATACCTAGAGGTAATGCAGATGCAAAAATAATGATGGTGATGATGAGGCTGACTGCGGGATCAAGATAGAACCGACCACTCCAAGTGGTGAGCCAGATAATGAGACCTGTCACAATCACGCCAATGTTGCCGAGAGCGTCACCCATGACGTGGAGCATTAGGGCGCGCATATTCATTGAGCCATGCGAATGACCATGACTGTGCCCGTGGTCACTCGGAACTGGAGGCGTTGCGGTTGTGGAGGATTCGATTTGTTCCTGCTTGTGATCGAGCTTAGGAATCTCTGTGATGTTTATTTCTACCGAACCGTCAGGAGCCATCCGGATAGCAGACGAGGCGTTTCGCTGGTGTGAACCAGAAGGAGTTTGGGCAATATCCTGGACGGCTTGTGAAACTGCAGCTCGGGTAGCAGCTGGGTATCCATACATCGACGAGTAAGATCCCGTGCGAGCACGGACTGTGGTTGATGAGTCCTGAATGGGTATATTGTCGGTGACGGTGCGCGCTGCATGAACATGGCCGCTCTCCTTGTCGCCATGAGAATGGCCATGCGAATGAGAGTGATCATGTTCTGAGAATATGGATGAGAAATATAGTGAGGTAGTTGAAATAGTGCGACAGTACCATGGAACAAGAAAAATCCGAAAATGTTTGAGGCCAGACCGCAAGCACCCACTATAACCACGAGAAGGGGGTGTTGTACATCTTGATAGCAGAGTATTTGTGAAGGTATGCATAAAGTGCCTGTTGGACTGACCTTGAATATTGAAGAAGCGTTCGACTGCCTGCAAACTAACGGAGAAACACAACGCAAGTAGGAAAACACCGTTGATCAAAGCTGCAAAAATTTCGGCCCTTTGCCAGCCATAAGAGTAACGAGAGTGATCGGCGGTCTTTCCCGTCAGCTGTCATGTTTTATTATATTTACTAAACCAAGTAGATCTGGTCCGAACCTTGATAGCATACAACGCGACAACCAAGCTCATCACATCGCTGGCGATGTCATGGTCACAAAATCACCAGTCATAGACTCAGGTTGACACTTACTTGAGCATGTGGAAGCTATCGGCGACAAGAGCGAGGGAACCGACAACATAACCTGTTTATCCGTGAATTCGCTGATCATTAGGCAAAGTGATAGTTGAAGCTCACCAACGATAAGTTCCAAGAAGAAGAATAGGATATCAATGACGAGTAACAGTGTGATGCGAGCTGAACGAGATAGAGCCATTGTAATTTACACCTGAGGCCCTCCGTAAAGCAGGCGACTGAGAGGATGAGCGAGGGATTTAAGTACAAACGAATGTGGAATTTGGGAGATTGAAGTGAACAAAGGGAGAAAGACTGTTGAAATTGTGTTGTGATAGAACAGTGTCAGCCGATACTCCGCCTCCTAACTTTGGACACGAGGGTCAGCCACCGCGTGTCAAAATATGTATGTATGTACTAGTAACTCCGGCACGAATTTCAATGCAACTTGATAATATTCGGGTCTAAACTTAACGTGGATCTTGCCATTTTTAATAGGCTGAACTCAAAGTCACGCAGTCTCCGCGTAACGACTTACGCTACCTCCACCATGCGTGCAACAGGGAGGGTCGATGCCAAGACCATCGATATTTGTCAATGATGTGGCGTGTGCATGAAGAAGGTTCGTCAGACCGATTTTGCAGATATTTGCTTGTGACATACTGCATTTGGAAAGGAATCTATAGATAATCAGGACTCGGCCTTGCTGACGAGGAGATACTGAGTTTATTGACACATGTATGCGTCCACTGCCTGGGACCATCGTGAATTCCTGATGGCACATTAGCCAGTGTTCCAAAGGTTTCAAGATTAGTCCCGCGGAGGAAGCGTGATAGATAGGGCGTATCAAGCCCCGTACCCAATATTGCGGTACTTGCTATCTGGCTTGTCTATTAGCGTGTATGTGGTTCCTGGCATAATAGTCAAAAACATACAATTGTAAGAGATTGCTATACAATTCGTCGATCTGTGGATGCTCCCCGATCACCGTGGGATTCTATACCTCAATGTTGGATAAGTTCATACATGTTGAGCAGCCGGTAATACGTCGCAAACACCGAGGAGACTACCGCCAACAAATCCAGAGTAAGAAAGCAAATCTAGAGCAACATCGCCGAGAGTAGTTAGTCACCTGACAATGGGAAAACGCGTAGCACATGACCGACTCATCACTGGCGGCAGTCGGGACTCCTTCTTTGGTCACCTCCTGTCCTGCCTCTTTCTGACTTGAATCAGTTTTCTACGAAAATATCTCTTATATGCTTTCCTTTCTCCTAGTCGTCGATACTTAGCGATGCCCCCAGGAACGCCCTACGCTTCTTTTGCACTCCCTTATCCCATCCGTGTTGACTGTTTCACCTGCACAGCTCACCTTCCAGCTCCATACAATACACCAGCACTACATCTCCTTACTCACTCGCATACAGACCACGTTCTTGGCCTATCGTCAAAATCATTTGCTGCCCGCGTAGTATGTTCGCCTGACACAAAAGAGATGATCTTGAGGCATGAGATTCATCTGGAGCGCGCAAAGAAAGATGCAGGTGAAGTTGCAATGAGGACGTTTTCTCATTTAAAGGTTCAAGGTGGATCATTAAGTAGAGATTTGTTAGTGAGTGTGAACGCTCTTTTCTCCCTTGTGTCCTGACCTGATACATCGACACAAAGCACACGGTTCCACTGAATACTCCAACTCAGTTCGAGTTATCGTCAACTGAGACGGTGACTATTACGCTCATCGATGCAAACCACTGTCCTGGTGCTGTTATGTACGTTTTACTTGGTATCCTTTCTCCCTACTGCTCATCCATACTCAATAGGTTCCTCATCGAAGGTCCTCGTGGCACGATTCTTCATACAGGCGACGTACGCGCTGAACATTGGCTACTAAAATCTCTAACTCGAAATCCGTTTCTTCAACCATATATCCCAGATGCAGAGGAAGATCTCCGTATTCTCATAGCGCGGGCTGGCCAAACAGCAAACTTGACAAAAACATTAAATGCAATTTATTTGGATACAGCGTGCATGTTGAGGGGAACTGTTATCCCCACAAAGGTGATTATTCCAGATACCGTCAGATTGATCAATTGGTTGCTAATGTGAGAAGGAAAACGCGGTCAAAGGCCTGGTCGAGCTTATTGCGTTGTTTGATAAGGACACCTATTTCTTTATAAACTCGTGGACCTGGGGATATGAGGACGTACTAAAGGGTATTGCGCGAGCTTTCCAGTGCCAGGTAGGCAAGCATCCATATTTATGACCTTCAACTATACATCATGGGCGATCTTTTCATTCGCTTTTTCCCCTTGCGACTCGTATTTCAATGTTAATGTTCTGACCCTGTTATGGCGCATGTATGCACTCACATGCTGCTTGAATTCTACTCTTTACTGTCTTCTGTGCTGCCTCGCGTGTCACCTCTCTCTCATGTTACACGTAGGGTTTCATTTTACTGAAATATTTACTTTTCTAGATTCATGTCGATCGATACAAACATGCGGTCTACACGCACATATCAGATCCCTTTCTTCGTACTCTCGTCACACGCGACCCGACGTGCACCCGCTTTCATGCTTGCGAACGGCATGAGCGGTGTAGTTTGGTGGATGTACCTAGGTATGTTATTCCAACTTCTATTAGTCACCTTCGTTCACCAATGGCATGTCGGTGATTTACGCCATGTTCATTCTTGTCTGTGATGATTTACGTATGGCAAACCTGTTATGACCATTCACCGAATGAAACGGAATCAGTTTCGACTTTGAGAATGACTTGGCGCCACGGAGCATCGAGGGAAAAAAGGTCGTATATGTCAATCCTGTGACCATGGGATGTGCACAGTGGGAGGGCTATCGCATGGATGTACGAAGACGTCTTGCGATGGGGAAGGATGTTGATCGCTTGGTCGGTATTGTGCAAAACTTGCTTGCCATTCATCTGTCACCCTCCATTATTGAATTCGGTTGATACAAGACACTAATATTGGCATTCTTATAGTTCGTACCTCTTGGACGACATTCTCCCCTACCAGAACTGCTCAACCTTGTTTCCCTCTTCCGCCCGCGTCGGGTAATTCCAAACACCCTCGTTCCTGCTCTCGGCGGTCTCGATTGGACTGCAATGAACGCCATGTTCAAGGAGTGCATTGCACCGCCCATTTACGACCGTGGCAATTCCATCCCAAACGAGTTGAACTCGTTAGGAACTATCCATCCCAGCGTCCTCGATCTTGCTTCCCTCGATCTCACAGATACAGATTCAGCAATGAAGAACCTGGTTGGTGATTCTGCTGAACTCGAAGCACAAAAATGGGCAGATGACGGTAGTATGCGACGACGGCTTGAGGTGCTTCGTGGGTGGTTAGGACCAAAGGAGAAGGGAATTGTTGATCGAGCGCTCGGTCATCTACCGAATTTACGTTCTGAATATGGAGGCTCATCCCCATTATCGTCCCGGGATAATTCTGCGCTGCAGACTCCGACCGAAATCCACATGCAGGTGAAGCGCTATATGGAAGGCTCGGATGACTCGAGCGACAATGATGGGTCTGATGCACATGGCAGGACTGCGCGCCTGCTCTTTGCTGGGGATCACAGCATGGAAGAATCGATTAAAAGTTGGTTATCGTCGAGTCCATCACATACATCAGGAGGTGATGCGCAGATTATCAGTGCCGAAAATGTGAGTCCCGTGCAAGAACAGTCTATGGCGGCTAAATAGCTGATGCTGAGGTTCAGGCATCGGCATTGGAAAGCAGCGTTCAGGTCCTGGTGTCTGTACAGACTAACGACACAGCCCTGGTCCCACTCTCCGCTGATCAGAGTCTCCCCACACCGAGATCGTCACCTATCTTGTGTCCGCGAGATGTCAAGGGGAAAGGCAAGGACATAAAAAGTCAAATAAATTATTTCTCCCTCCCACCTTCCTCCCCACACACGCTTAGGAACTCCTCGCCCGCCCCATTTCCATGGATATCCAATCCCTTTAGCCAAATTCCCCGGCACGCGCCAACAACTCTCCCTGCCCCCGATAAACTTGACGAGGCTAAATCCTTGGCCCGTGCACAGTCCGTGATGTCTATAAGTTCATCTACATTTGCATCGTTAAAGGATGTAGTCATGGCCGAAGCGGAACTGTTTTCGCTACCTGAGCTACTCGATGGTAACTCCTTGGAGCCTCCTGAGGTGCAGAATGTTTCGACTCGGATGTGCGAAGACGTGAGTGCAGAGTACAATCAGGAGAGCACTGAAACATCCCAGAAAGATGTCTTTTCCCGGGCATCATCAGAGGCTCCACCATCGCAGTGCTCTCAGCCATTTAAGATCCTTTCCAATCAGCAGTTTTCTTATCATCTGTCTCTCCCTCCAGCTCAGAGTCAGAGCCAGCATAGCGAGGGTCATAGGAGAAAACGCCGCAGACTTGAAGAACATACCAGAGAGTACAGTGTTCCTGAGACGGAAAATAGTGGCGTAGTTCAAGCCACTTCGCTCGTTTCTGCCCTCGGGCGTACACAAAATGAGGAATATATTGACGGCTCCCATGGTGCAGCACATCCGCCATATAGGTCGTTTAGGGGTTCATCGCCAGACCCATCTCTTGATACGACCAGTGAATTAATGTCACCATCTCACGAATATGAGCAGTGTGCCTCTCCAACTCTGCCCAGAAACCTTGTACACAGTCGGTCAGCTCCGTTACTTGTCCCCCCTCCTCAACTTGAGGTCAGTTCCTACCGCAAACGTAATGAACCCCTTGCAACGTCTTCCACCTCCGTTCTCGTTACTTTAACTTCGCCTCGCGCTCTCGCATCCACTCCAACGATACCTCTTGTGTTGGGTGACACTTCAACCATCAGTCTCGCCTCGTCCTCGAAGGTTCCACAGCCTTCTTTCGTCACCTCGGAAATATCTTCAAACTCTCGCTCTGCAGAACGACGCAAACGACGGGAAATAGCTGAGAGATTATGTCTAGCTCGTCCAGATTTAGTTGATCCCTCTTACGCAGCAAAACGATCGAGGAGGTTGTCTCGGTTCAAAGAACAGTCGGTATCAATCATGCAAGACATAAGATCAAGTGCAATTAGCTCATCCCCGTCTCGCTCTATCTCTGTGCAAACCAACGGTCCGTCGCTGACTAGCAAATTCTGTCCTGCATCTCGTTTGTCTTCCTTTTCGTCGTCGAAACAAGTCACGGGAACTGCACCTGCGAAGCGCTGGCGTGAGCTGTTGGATGAAGATACAGAGGATGTACACCAGACAATGAATTGGGAACAAAGTCGAAGACTTGCGCGAGATGTCACAGGTGCACTTGCTGCGGGGCGGAATGCGAGGGATGTGCTTCCGCGATTGATGTGTATATCTGCCCGACGAAGACATCCTGCAGGCTAGTTGTGGTCGTGGTTGATGAATGCTTTTAGATCATCTACCTGTCGCTACACAAATACTGCTATAATACGTACATAGCCTTGGATTGTAATTGTGCGTATTAATAAATGACAACTGGCCTCACCGAACTAGTGTCGTGAACTTACGATAATGTGACACTGGTGGAACAAGGATGCCATCATGCCCTGTAACCGTTTCGAGCACTTCGGCTCCCAAATATTGTAAAGAACAACAAGGTCGTTGCGGGGAAGCTCGGCCCTTGACCTAGTAGGTTCTAGTGAAAATGCATAAAAACGCCCAGTACACGCACATCGCATCTCTGCACCTCAGAGAAAGATACCCACCACAAGTCTACCTCAATCCCGCTTGACAGCGTTACTTTTCACAAGAATGACGAATGCAGTGCGGTCCATCATTCCGACGACGAAACCCGTTCAAGCGTTTGAAGCTCATGAAGACACCCTATGTGCAGTCGCACTGTTCTCCGATGGACAATGTATGGTGACGGGCTCGAAGGACGACACGCTTCGTCTGTGGGACTTGAAAAACGGGAATATGTTGAAAACCATGAAGGGACATCGCAGCTGGCCACAGAGTGTGGCAGTATCACAAGACGGGCAATTGATAGCAAGCGGTGGTTTGGACGGAGGGCTTATCGCCTGGAAATGGAATGGAGAAACCGAGCAGTATCTCATTCGACCCATTCAAGCCCACAAGAAATGGATCCGCTGGATAGACTTGTCTCCAGATGGGACAATGCTCGTGACTGGTTCATCGGACATGACGACGAAACTATGGAGCACAGAAAATTGGGAGCTGCAAGGAAGTCCGATTATTTGTGGCGGTGAAGTCTTCTGTGTTCGGTATTCACCGTCTGGCGGACTTCTTGCCATCGCAACATCCAAGGACATCCAAATATTGAACACGCATACGAGGGGATGTGCTGCAAACTTCAAGGCCCATGCAACCAATTTGAAGTCGTGGAACGCTTCGCTGGCATGGACACCCGATAGCACACGGCTTCTCTCAGGGGGGACTGCTGAGGATCCTACCATACGGGAATGGGATACGTCGACCTGGAAGCAGGTCAGTGATCCATGGACAGGCCATTCTGGCATGATCTACGCCATCGCCGTGAACTCCCATGGGACCCTGATCGCTTCTGCATCTCATGATAATCATGTCCGCCTCTGGCAGTATTCAGACCGACAAACCATTGCTATATTCGAGCACACCGGCTATGTCCTGCGCGTCACCTTTTCTATGGATGGCAAATACATCCTCAGCGGAGGTCAAGATAAGTGTATCTCAAAGTGGGCAATACCAGAGGACGCGTTGCCTAGTGCCAAGGCAAGTCCCCACCCTTGACTTATGTAGTATAACATGATTCGAGCACGACTCTATAGCTCTTTACGTCGAACATGACAATCCGCGATGCATTCATAAGTGGGGATTTGTCTACCGCTGAAACGTTACTAACACAAGCAATCAACGCTAACTCCAAAACCAGCTACATTTATTATGCCAATCGCTCTTTTCTTATGGCGCAGAAATCCGAATGGGACCGCGCGCTTGATGATGCACTTATGGTAAGATACACCGTCCCATTATCTCCCCTTACCATAAGCTAACTGGTCGTACAGTCTCTCAGAATCCAGCCCTCTTTGACGGGCTGCATCTCCAAGGGCATTGCCCTCTGTGGACAAAAACAGATGGAGGCCGCGATGAAAGCATTTGACCTTGCGTTCATATTTACGGACGGAGATTCAAAGAGCATCCGTTTTCTTCTGTTAATGAAGGTACGACGTCAGTGTTTTCCTGCAGTCCTTGCTCCTGACCGTTTTCAGGCTATTGTACTTTTTAATGCAAATCAACATGAGGACGCAATGCAACGTGTGCGAGAGCTGGCTGCTGCTTGTTCCAGTGCCGATACTCTTGCTTGTCGTATGGTGGAAGTGAATATCAATTAAATTAAATTCGGTTTTGCCTTGTCGATGCTGATTATTTGATTTTTGCACATCAGGCATATCTAAATGTCCAATTAGGAATAACTGCTTTGAATGACGCGCGTCACAGCGAAGCTGTTGACTACTTTACTGTTGCTACCAACACCGACGCTTTCTCATCTAAACCGGCCATCCATTCTATTTATGAAGACTTATTTGTGGTACGTTGATATAATGCAGCCTCCCAATATCTTATGTCTGTAATCCCTAACCGGTGCTTGACGCAGCTTTTCGGATGGGATATCCAGTCCTTGTGGGAAATCGCAAACCAGAAACTGTGCGATACACTCCTTTGTTTGGGTAGATTTCAAGACGCCATCAAATCGTACTGTCGTATGATGGATACAAGTGATGAGATCACGCGGGCCAGCTCCCTCGATTGGTCTACTGGCAGGTCATCTATAATGTCCTCATACTGTAATTCTCACCCGTATGTCGCTCAGCTTTTAAGGATAAATGCAGCACGCTCTGTATCACCGGCGGAGATGCTGCTCTCACGGTGTGCGATTATGACAAGGCAATCTCTTTATACTCGGCAGCAATTGACTTAGGTCCTGTAACCTGCGCTATCTTTGTAAACCGCTGTAAGGCGAAGACAGACAAAGGGGCATGGGAAGAAGCGCTCCTAGATGCGCAAAAGGTGCGACAGCGTCTATTTTTTGTAGCTAGTGCTCATCGTGATGCATAGGTCATCGAACTCGAGCCTTCGTCTTATATTGGATATCAGTTGAAGCATGCTGCTTGTCATAGTGCACAGCGCTTAGATGATGCTATCGAAGCTTTGAACACTATGCTCTCCAAGCTGGATGATACTTCCGAGTCGCACACACAAAGTAAGCCTAAAATTTTATATCTGTTTAAATGCTCAACTCTTTCCCCAGACCTGCGCAAGCAGTATATCAGTGCACCCGAAGCGGAACGTGTCATCCAAAGACGCATTGACATTCAACTTGAGCATGCCCCACTTCGTCTACTGGACACCACTATCGGTCTTTTATGTGACCGAGGGGCCCAAATAACCACGTTCAAGACAAGCACCGAGTACAAGGAACTTCTGCTATTCGTAATGAAGCACCCGGTCCCATCAACGGAACACATCAGAGAAGTAGTGGCGAAATACTTCCGTTGCATCATGCTGTCACACAGGTGGGACGCGAATGAGTCACTGCTACCCGAAATCCGGGGCAAGATTGTGTACCAGCTGCATCCGGTTGATGGCATCGTGAAGTTGCAGTCATTCTGCAGGGTTGCTGACGACTTGGGATATCGCTGGGCCTGGATGGATACGTGCTGCATTGACCAGGCCAACAGCGTCGAACTCCACGAATCAATCAACTCCATGTTTATCTGGTATCATCATTCAGCACTTACGATTGTTTACCTGTCGGATGTTCCGCCTTCCTCCAAGTCTGACGCCCTGGCAAAGAGTGTTTGGAACAAACGAGGATGGACATTTCAAGAACTTATGGCTTCGAGATGCATCCTCTTTTATCAGAAGGATTGGACACCATATCTTAACGATCGCTCTTCCAACCATAAGGATTCCAATGAGATCATAGAGGAGTTGGCAGGTGCCACAGGCATTGACCGAGAGAGCCTCGTTGCTTTCCATCCAGGGACGAGAAATGTCCGAAAGACACTTCGATGGGCATCCCCGCGTATCACCACACGGCAGGAGGACATCGCTTACTCCTTGTTTGGCGTCTTTGACGTCCACCTAGGAGTTAGTTATGGGGAGAAGCAGAAGGCCCTTGGGCGGCTCTTGCAAGAGATCATAGCTCTGTCGGGCGATATCACTGCCCTGGACTGGGTTGGAAGATCATCCGAGTTCAACAGCTGTCTGCCAGCCGAAATATCTTCATACAAAGCTCCACCGATCACATACCCATCTCTATCCACCGAAGAGCTGGACAGATCAGTCTCGTTGCTACGAGATACTGGGGCTGTACAATTAGCTTCGAAATTGTACACCGAACTTGAATCCCTTCATGCTCCCCGTTTTGCGCAGCGACGTCTACATCTGCCTTGCATCGCATTCCGTGTTACCGAACTCATACGGAAGAGCCATCAAGGCCAGGACACATGTGTCGTGTATGAAGTCAAGGCAGGTGGACTTCGAGACCTACCAATCACCACGGAAGAAGACCTTTTGTCGGCAAGACCGACTGAGTTCTTACTTATTCGTCCGTGGGATCATGATCTTCTCGAGTTGCCTGATGACGTGCACAGTGCGGAATCGGAACGGGCGTTACGATTGATGGTTCGCCTTGGACAGCCTTTTAGCGCATTTTTGCTAAAGCGCGAGCGCCGCAAAGAATACAGGAGAGTCGCCTCAGATCACAGTATTATTGCACAGTTCAGCGACACGACTTGTGTTGACGACATGAAAGTCAGAACACTAGAGATATTGTAGCGGAGAATAGTATGTACTGCTATTTACGTAAATTATCAGTAAGCCGGTGATCAATACCATGATGACGCAGTAGCACACAGCTTTCCCTAGCTAGATAAGAGCTTTGCCTTGTACTGTACATCATGTACTGACAAAACTCCACTCCGTGCTACTCTACGCGGATATCATACTAGAAACAATGTCAATCCCAGGTCTCAAACCCATTATCTTCTATGATGTTGCCAGCGTACTGCAGGATGAACCATGGTCTCCAAATACGATAAAAACAAGGCATGTTACCTACCTCAGGAGCTCGTCGTCGTCGTTGACGTGTCATAGATATTGTCTCACTTTCAAGGGTCTACCCTTCCAGACCGTCTGGCTCGAGTTCCCGGAGATCAAGTCATTCTACGAACAGCATTCCCTTGTACCCAGCACCTTGCATAACCTCAGCGGAACCCGAACACCCGTGTGTACGCACCCTGTCATCATGGATCCAAATACGAATAGGTTGATTGCAGACTCCTTTGCGATTGCACAGTACCTTGATGAGCAATACCCCGATACACCGAAAGTGCTGCCAAATAACACAGCCGCGCTGATACATATCTTTCAGACCGCGTTCTTTGAAGCCATAAATGACACCATGTTGGTGGCCTGTTTTTAGAGGTGCTCAGAAGCTTAATCCCAAGAGCAAGGAGTATTATATTCGCGATCGAGAGGAGCAATTTGGCATTCCGTGGGAACAGTTTGCAACGCCCGAGAAGACAGAGGAACAGTGGAATGCACTGCGTGCTGCATGCAATACAGTAGACGGGTGGTATGGGAAGAGCACCAGTCAATTCATATTAGGGGATACACCGTGTTTTGCTGACTTCACGGTTGCGGGACTATGCAACTGGATACGGTATTGCCATGAGGATCAAGAATGGGAAGAAATGAAGAGCTGGAATGGGGGGCGGTGGAGGAGACTGGTGGAGGCAACTGACAAATATCTTGATTTTCCGAAGTAAGTAGTTCTGTTGAGCGTGATGCGCTCGGCTTACCTACATGACCAGAATGCAAACGACAAACGGGAATTTTAGTGACCTGAAACTGTGACTGGACAAATATTCAAGTACTCTGTACTCCGATTATCAGTAAGCTATGGAAAGCCAGACCACAGTGCGAGAACGCGCGGATCACTCAGGGGTAGACAATTTACTGTTACGGGAAGGGACGACCGCACTAACAGTTATTCGGACGGTTAGTAAAGTGGAGGAGCGTATGGGATTTCGAGAGCGGTGAGATGTCTCCGAGCGCGCCTATACTGATGAGTCTCTCCGAGCGCAGCATAGCGAGCACAAAAAGGCTTCCAGTGGATCGCGCACATGGCGTCGACACGAAAATTGCAAATCGCTCCGTCCTTACAGTATGTAGACGGAGTCGCGGTGTCCAATCATCGTAGGGCGTACTAGGACGTATAGGGCTGCGTCGTCATAGCGTCATCGTCAAGTTGCGTCATGCTTGCTTTCAGTTTCATCTTCCGTACACCTTCAAATACCTTCCTGGTTCTTTGCGCAGGTAGGTCGGTCCTTGGATGATTATCTGATGCCACAGCAACGATGGGATCCCACTTATTTTTTATTATAGTCGCACGGAAGTTATGACATCGACAATAAGAATGATTATGTCGCTCAAGAGCACGAAGATACTGTTGTGATTGTAAGCCTGCACAGGGTGCGAACAAGTATTTGTAGAGATACTGCGGCGTGCTCGTAGTTCATGCTGTAGCTTATCAAGGTACAAAATGGGATTTCGACGAATGGTTGTAGTGGGAAAGATGATATCATTTATACTGAGGTTGTGACGGCGGCAGCCACGAGGTCCATTGTTTGCATGCTGATGTGAGGTGGCAATTAGCCTGATGGTTTTATATACCAGTGTCTTGATACTAAGTAAATAACAAATACTTGTGACAGAATGTTGAAATCGGAACAGCTATGCGTGCTTTCGAAATTTCAGAGACGGTGCGTGCTGGCAGCAGCTCTGGAGTGTTTCATTGAATGAGCACACGATTGCGAGCCAAACACTTACGGGGTCCTACTTCCGAGACAACTTGTGAATGTCTGGGTGTCGGGTTAGTCGTCGACAGTACCCTGCTTTGAGCGCACACGTTGCCACATGCTGTCGGGACTGTTCTTCGTGCTCTGTTTCAACTGCTTTTGTTTCATACCATTCCAATGCATCGTATTCGTATTTCGTACCGGTAGCAAGCAACATGATATGAACTGTTCTCGCACGATATAAACCGCTCGAAAGGAATGCAACGGAGTGCCACAGCGTGTAGTAATAACTTGAACGACTCTCGCACGACGACGCACAACATTGATTTCTTTTGCATCGTGTATTCGTCCAGATTTCCTGTCGAGATCGTGAGGGCGGTTTCAGCTGGCGCGATGTGACACCCCCTCACACGCTCCTGCGCTGACCGGTTTTCACTGGGGCTCATGCGCTGGCCACAATCTTCTCCTGTTTAAAAGGCAGACACCTCAGCTGCTAATTCAATCAATTCACTCGCCATTTATTTCCGAAATTTGACAAGGCCATTCATTCGAGCCCATTATGCATTTTTCCGCCCTTGTCGCTCTCGCCGTCGTAGCCTCGTTTGTCCCAAGTCTTGCAGCCCCTACTCCATACTCGTACGTCTCTCTCACAACCACTGAGCAGACCCACTGAATGCATCTCCAGTCCTCATGGGGTCACTTCCGAACGTGATCGTGCGTTAACAGGACTCCAGTTTGAAGACCCCAGCAACGAGAGCCCTGCCAGCGTCGAGAGCGTCGTGCAAGGTATGGGGCAGATTGCTCAATTGATGGCCGAACTCGGAAGTCTTGAAGAAATCTCGCGTTTGGCGGATAGCCAAAACAACATGCAGGACTTGAGCCAAACTGTTAGTGGTATCAAAATCAAGAGCATCCTCAAAGTTGTGGGGGAGATTGCTTTTGTGATGATACTACTTAAATGACCAATTTTGTGTGGCGATGATATGCCAGTATAAGGGAATAGAACTCCGTGCTACTCTGCGCGGAAACAATGTCGATCCCAGATCTCAAACCCATTATCTTCTATGATATTCCCAGCGTCCTGCAAAATGAACCATGGTCTCCAAATACGATAAAAACAAGGCATGTTACCCACCTCAGGAGTCCCTCCTCATCGTTGACGTGTTGTAGATATTGTCTCACCTTCAAGGGTCTGCCTTTTCAGACCGTCTGGCTTGAGTTCCCGGAGATCAAGCCATTCTATGAACAGCATTCCCTTGCACCCACCGCTGTGCGTAGCTTCAAGGGAATTCCAACACCCGTGTGCACGCTTCCTGTCATCATGGATCCCAATACGAATAGGTTGATTGCAGACTCCTTTGCGATTGCACAGTACCTTGATGAGCAATACCCCGATACACCGAAAGTGCTACCAAATAATACAGCCGCGCTGGTACACGTCTTTCGCACTGCGTTCTTTGACGCCACAAGGGGTGGCATCTTGCTGGCCTGTTTTAGAGGTGCTCAGAAGCTTAATCCCAAGAGCAAGGAGTATTATATTCGCAATCGTACGGAGCGATTCGGCATTCCATGGGAGCAGTTTGCAACGCCCGAGAGTACAGAGAAGCAGTGGAATGCACTGCGTGTTGCATGTAATACTCTGGACGGGTGGTATGCTACGAGCAGCGGTCAATTCATATTGGGGGATACACCATGTTTTGCTGACTTCACGGTTGCGGGATTATGCAACTGGGTACGGTATTGCTATGAGGATCAGGAGTGGGAAGAAATGAAGAGCTGGAACGGAGGACGATGGAGGAGATTGGTGGAGGCAACTGACAAATATCTTGATTTTTCAAAGTAGTTCCGTTGAGCGTGATGCGCTAGGCTTACCTAGTACACGACCAGAATGCAAATGACAAACAAGACGTAATAATAATTGTGAATCGACAAGTGAAATATTGATACAATATGTGGAGTCATGGTAGAATGCAAGTATGTAGTATAGCTATACTGTTGTAGGTCCGGCTATGATGGAGGTGGGCGACGGAGAGTAACAGGGGGTTTTGGTGCGGTGGTGGTTTCTGCAGGCTTCAGCCGCTTCGCCAGAGAATCGTCCGCGGCCAGATCTTCTTCTCGACTACGTTTGCTAGCTGCACCAATGATAGACATCCCTGTAGTACCAGGGGCAGTTGTAGCAGGGGATGGAGCGCTACCCCGACCAGGAACTGCAGCTCGACCCCGGATGCTGAGACCTCTCGCAGCGCCGGGCGGAGCACCTCGGCCTCGGCCTCTGGGGACACCAAGCGAGACCGCACCACTGGTGGGTGGCTTTTCTCCACTAACAGCTACAGCTTGACCTACTGGTGTGGTGGCAGGCTTCACAGCTGTTGCACTGGGTGCAGTTGCTGCCTGAGTGGAAGCCGTGGCTGGTTGTGAAGTAGAAGCTGTAGCAGTAACTGGGGGTGGCACCTTGGAGGTCGACGCTGTGGGCGTTTGCGGTGGCGGAGCCTCGGGGACCAAACCAGCCTTTCGCCACTCCAACACTTGCGCCTCCAGATCCTTAAGCTTGACCTGAGATCGAACAAGCTGACCATCTTTGATCTTGCTCTTCGCCTGTGATTCTAATCTACCCCGCTCGACGGCCGCATCCAATTCTGCACTATGTCGAACTTGGAGCTCTGCATCATGAGCAGCGATGGCAGCGGCAATAGCGGCCTGCGTTGCCTCATCGGAGGAAGTGACGGTCTCCGTTTTGGCAGTCTTAGTGGCAGCGTCTACTGCTGCCTTGAGAGCCGCCTCGTGTTGGGCAGTCAGCTGAGCTCGCAGAGCCTCCAGTTCTTGGGCATGCTTCTTCGAGAGTTCCTCAGTGTTCACAGAAGCACCGCCGGCAGTTATTTCACTCTTGGCCTTCTCGACAGCGGCGGCGACAATGGCTGCTTGTTCCGAGTTAAACCTCTCTCTGTTTTTCTGCATTTCGAGAATTCTAGCTTGGAATTTGTCGTTGGATTGACGAAGGTTCCTGACGTCATCGGATGCCTTTTTCGCCAAATCTTCTACGGTCTAAAACAAGCTGTCAGTGTAGCTTCATACAGTCAAACCAAGCGACCAACACTAGCACGTGCCAATGCCTCGTCTCGCGCCTTTACGAGTTCAAGTTTTTCTGACTCCCACGAACGTGCATCAGAAGGTAGAGTAGATGATCCAGCTTTGCTCGAAGCCTCCTTTTCTGCCAAAAGCTTATCTCTTTCTTCCCTGAGGGAAGCCTAGACGGATAGGGTGAGCAGCGAAACTCGGACTCGCGAGAAAAGCATACAATGAGCGTAGCTTGATCTGATGAACCCTCACCAAGCGCCTGGGCTTTCACAGCTCTTTCATTAGCCAGGGCTTGCTCCAAAGTGAGGTTCTCTTGCCGTAGCGTCTCCAGCTGGGAGTTCAACTGCTGCGACGCATCAGATGCCGAGGTAGTGCGCAATGCGTCTCGTTCGGCAGTTATGGTTTTGATCTTGCCCTCAAGCTCACTAACAGTGGCATTGAGCTGAGACTTCTCGCTATTAAGTAACCCAAGGCTAGACTTGAACTTCTCAACATTTTGCGTGTTGTTATCTTTGTGCATCCTGAAGTTAGCCTCGAGACGTGAGAGCTTGAGACTGGTCAGAACGGCGTTATCGTTTAGAAAGAAAATATGTACCCGGGCTTGAACAGTGTTTGCTCGCTCTTCACGTTCTGCAGCTAATTTCTCCACATCGGCCTTCTGAGTTTTCAGCGTTTCGATTTCATCTTTCATTGTTTGGATCTCAGCAGGGTCAGTACGATCATACTGCCAAGCCACGTCAGCTTGAATAAAGATAAAATGATTCTGAACACTGACTTTGCTCAGCAACTGCGCATTGCGTTCTTGCCAACGGCGGCTCTCGCCCTCAAGACGTGTAATCTGTGCATCTCTAGCCTGCAGCTCTGCCTGTGCCACACGAGCCTGTTCCCTCACAGGCTCAAGCTCTGTAGACAATGCCTGGAGTTTTGCGTCGAGCTCGCGAGAACGTTTAGCATAATTCTCGCAGTCAGCGCGGAGGGTGGCATTGCTTTCCCGGAGAATGTTGACTTGGTTGATCCTCTCCAACATCTGAGCGTGCTGAGCATCTGAAGTCGCCGCTTCCATCGCCCGTTCCCGTTCCTGATGCCAGCATCATTCACGGTCAACATTATTAAATACTAACAAACGTACCTCAGTAAGGGTTGCCCTGGTCTCTTGCAAACTCTGAGTCAGATGCTCAATCTGGGCCTTCAAGCGGACATTCTCCTGTTTGCTGAGCTCAAGCTGGAGATCAACTATCTCTTTCTCCTTGCGCAGGTAAGCCACAACAGATCTGAGCTCTGAAACTTTGGTATCCACATCGCCGCCAACATCTGTGTCACTAGAAGTGCCCTCCATAGCGGAGGAATCCGCAGCCTGACGTATGCGCGTAGCTTGGGTGCTGACAGTCTCGAGGTGTTGATGAAGGAGAGCATTCTGTGCAGACAGATCCTTGGACCTGTATTTGAGTGAGATTTAAGAATTGCTCGGCGTTAAATCAAACCCACCGTGTGTTGAGATCAGCGATCTCCTTGTCCAAAGCCTCTTTTTGCTGCTTCCAACTGCCCTCAGATGCTGCCAGCTTAGCTTGGGAATCAGCAGCTTCTGACAAGTTCTCCCTGGAGGTAGCTTGAGCGACAGATAGCTGTTGTTTGAGGGTCTCGATGGTCTTGATCGACTCAGCATGGACGATCACTTCACGAGAGTATCTATCTTCTGCAGCCTGGAAAGACTAAGGATGCGGATAACAACAGAATGATGACGACTTACAAGCGCCCTTTCCTCCTGCTGACGAACTTCACTCTCGCGAGTGGTGCGGTCAGTCTCAGAAGTCTTCTCAGAGGTGCTTAAGTCGATGATGGTATCTTCCAAGGTCTTCTTATCATTAGTCCAAACCAGCCGTTCCGACTCGAATGTACGTTGAAGTTCAGAGAATTTGTCAGCAGATTGTCGTACATCATCTTCAACGCTACGCAGTTTATCTTGCAGGGCCTTGTACTCCAGCTGTAAAGAACGGAATAAGAACAAAAGCTCCAGAAATCAGAGTGACCATACCTCGTTCTTCGAAATCTGCGCCTCAGTCTCAGTCTTGTATTGATCATGTGTAGCATTCAGTGCAGACAGAGCAACTTCATTGGCTTGAGAGATCTCCTGGAATTGCTGCATATGACTACGAGCAGCTGTGAGATCGACTTGAGCGACCTTCAGGGCAGACCTAGAACAGATCTGTTCAGCATGGTGCCATAAACATAGTGCTTGGACACCAACCGCAATTCCGCAACTTCCTGTTCGAGTTGCTGTTCACGTGGAAGGTCCTGCTCAGTACCAAGAGTAGCGCCATTGGCAACAGATGGGCGACGTTCGTACACGGCAAGCTTCTCCTCATTGCCCTGTAGTTGACGTGCAAGTCGGTCAATGCGTTCTTGGAGGTGGACTTTGCTGGTTTCTGCACCGACGAGAGACTCCCGAACTTGAGATAGTTGTTCGGTCTGTAAAATGTGAGGACATGCATATCTCTACAAAAGTGAAACGCACCGTCTTGTCCAAGCGGGTTTGCAGGTCCTTCATGTCAATATCCTTCTGAAGCGTAATATGGCGGACTGCGTCGCGCTCCTGCGAGAGCTGAACCTTCATGTCTTTCCTGTTGCAGTCGGTTAACCTTTCGTGACATCAAGAGGGTACATCCAGACACGCACATCTGGTCATCCATCGCCTGGACCTGATTCTCTAGACGCCGGCGGTCATTTTCTCCCGATCGTTCAAGGTCGCCATGCATCCTCTGCACATTGGCCATCAGGTCAGCCAGTTGAGACCGTTCCACGGAAAGGGTCTTGTTCTCCTGCACCAGGCGAACTTGGACAGACTTGAAATGTCAATATTCAACATGACATTTCTCGTAAACATAGCAAAAAGACACACCTCCCATATTTTCTTCTCTGCACGCAGGTTGGCATTCTCATTGCGCAACTGCTCAACACGACTATTAGCCTCGGACAACTCTTGCTGGGCTCGGTTACACTCAATATCAATTCGGATATACTGATCGTAGAGTTGTTGATTGCGCTTGGTCAAGTTGTCGAGATTGCGGGTATGTAGCGTTGCTTCCTCTTGGCTCATGCGATGACGGTCTTGAATGAAAAATCAAACGAACGAAGGCACGAACAAATTATGAGGGTGCTTACCGGTGAGATATTCGGTTTTGGCGTTAGCCTTGGCAAGCGTAACGTTGACCTGTCCGAGGTCACGATGCGCTTGCTGTAACTCCTCTCGAAGCTTGCTAGAATCCGTGCCCATCTCAGCTTTATAAGCCTCGAACTGAGCCTGCACGTCTTCAAGTTCCGCAGCTAGATTGTTCTTGATAGGACCAGCGACGCCGTTGATGTCGCCGTTGACACCCGCATGCAGTCCCGAGCGCTCAGCCCGCGCGAGCATGGTTTTCAATGCATCGCGCTCCTTCATGTACGCCTGAATTGTCATATCGCTGCTCTTCTTCTGTCTCTCCAGCTGTGCGACCATATCCTGAATTGCCTCGTGCGCCTCCCTTACGGCTTCACTCTGCTCCTGTTCAAGCGCTTCGCGGTACTCACGCTCCTCCGCCTCCATTTTGGATCCGAGCTCACGTACAATCTTGAGTAGCTTTTGGTTCTGCTCTTGCAGCCCACCAATACTGCGGAAGAGCACGAGGTTGTTCGTGATGACTGCATCGATGTTTTCGGCTGGTAATGGTTCCATTTCATCCATCTCAGCATCCGTAGGCAAAGACGGGTCAGTGCGCCTTCCAAGTTCCTTAAGCAGAGTTTGAACTTGCCGACCAAGGTCATCGAGCTGTCGCTGCAGAAGTTCATTCTCTGAGTGAGACTTCTTCAGCTTCTGCGAGGCTTCTTGGAATGCGTTTGAATTAGCTTCCCGTTCCGCGAGCGCGGTCGAGAGTTGCGAGGCAAGTTGTGCAGCTTCAGATTGTAAACGGTCATACTCTTCCCGTTGCTGTGATAGAATGGGAGCCTGGACAGACGGATTGGTCTACTATTTTGACAATATGGGAATGCAACTCACCCGTTCCTCAATCTGAGCCAACACCGCAGAAAGAGTTCTGTCCATATGATCATACTCGGATGACTTCTTCGCAAATTCATCCTGCAAGCGAACATAATCGGCATAGACCTCGGTAAACGTCTTGCCGGTCTTCTGTGCCCTGCTGACCATTGCAACTGTCGGGCTCAGACCAAGCATACCCTCCATTCCGGCCACTTGAGCAGAATTGCGAGCAGGGGTGGCTGGTGTTCCTGGAACGGGCGTTCCGCGGGAGGCGAGAGGCAGTTCACCGCGGTTCATACGCTCGAGAACTGTCTCAAGTTGATCGACCTTTCGTTCCGCTTCCTCTCTGGCCCGCTTTTCCTTCTCGACTTCAGCGTGCAGAGTTGCCTCGCGTCGCTCGGCACGTTCTCCGACACCTGTCCATTCGCGTTCAATGCCATCGACAATCTCCTTCGCCTGCTTCTCGCGTTCTTCCATAATGTTTACGAGTCGTCGCAACCCGGATGCTTCACTAGTGAACGCTGCTTCCTGTTCTGCGAGCTGTCCAGTTAGATCCTGCACACGTGCAAGAGCCTGCGTGAGCTGGTGTGCTTGAGACGAATGCGCGCTTTGGAGAGCTTTGAATGCGCTTTCCGATGCTGAGTGTTGCTGGGTGAGTGAGTCGTGTGCAGCTTGCAGAGTCGCAAACTCAGTATGTTTCGTGCGTCGATACTTAGCGTGTTCTTCGATTTTGGACGCTAATTCGGTGGTTGCTCGCTCGACTTCGGACTGTGCGAGTTGGAGTTGCTGCGTGAGGGAGTCGATCTTGAACTAAAGGTGCATTAGATGAAAGAGTACTAGTTTCAGATAGGAAGCATGCATACCTTATTGGATGCTTCTGATGAGCGAAGCTCACGCATTTGAGTCTCCTGTGTTTGGTGCTCTTGCCGTGCATGGCGGAGACTGTTGCGCAAGTTTTGCACCTCATCTACGACATATAAACTATGTATTCATGAAAGAAATGCAAGTAACGCACCGTCGCGCTGCGCTGCGTCTTCCTTTAACCTATTTACTACACCCATAAGGTCACGTTTTTCACGTTCAGCGTCCTCGATGCGATGTTTCAATTGGTCAAGTTCTGTCGACGAAGTAGATTGTGAGGTGCTGAGGTTTGATATCTGCGCTTCTAGGCTACTTTTCGATGCAGCTGCGAAAAAATGAGCTTTGAATGCATTGACAACAGAACTATACCTACCAAGCTGTTCCTTTTCTTGCCGCGTGACTGCGAGTTGGCTCTGAGCATTCTCGAGAGAAGTTTCAAGACTTTTCGTCTTATTCTCCGCATCTTGATAAGCCTGGTCTAGTTCCACTTCCCTCCGTTCGACCTCTGCTCTTGCCTCCTCTAAGTCCCTCTGAGTGGCATTGGTTTCGGAGACTTGTGCAAGGAGCAATCTGTAAACAGATACTATTGTTTCAGGGGTTGGGGTGGCAAATGAGACGTCTGGTATCAAGCTTGACAGTGCTTCGACATCAACGTCGATAGGTAGTGAGATGCTGAAGGGTTGGGGACAGCTGAATTCGTCTGTTCCTTGAGTTGATGCACCATCGTAGTCGTGCTGAGTGGCTGCGGCTGCGGCAGCCTTGCTTTTTCGCCTTGTGCCCACCATGTAATATGGAGAGAGACGACCGTAGCTTCGCAAGACCTTGAGTGAAATTGCAGACAATGCAAGGCCATTCCCACGCCATCACCAATACATAATACCTGACTTCCTGTTTTAGAAATGATAGTTCTGCTCACTACTGTTATTACTGATCGTCCTTTGAACTCTCATTTATCATGTCTTTCTTCAATTCAATAGGGTAAGTTTATGGTCAGAGTTATAAAACTATCTAATAATTTATTCTAGTCGTTCCATGTCACGTACACCGCGCGGACCAAAGCGTTCGCCTACACCAACCTCTTCGACGTTCTCGTCTGACATGATACCCCCACCCGTACCTACGTCTCCAGTCACATCTAGCACCCCAAAACCTCTTTATTTGTGCAGCCCATTTGTAGAGGCAGCACTTGTCAAAGGCAACTTCAAAACCATTGTCGTTCTTCCAAAGTATGTCGACATCATGGAGTGGGTAGCCGTCAATGGTATGTCTATCAATCTCACTTCACCGAACCGTCTCAAACGGTGCGTTAGTCTTTGACTTTTATACCAATCTCAACGAGTTTTATGGCGTCATATCGGAGTGCTGTACGCAGCAATCATGTCCGACCATGTCTGCTGGACAAAAGTATGTGTCTCCCTGTTCTGAGCGCGTTCGTTTATAATGTCCTGCAGTCTTAACTACACATGGATCAATCAAGATCGCAAGAGCGTCCACCTTGCTGCGCCGACATACATTGACTACGTCATGACATGGATTCAAAACCTTCTTGACGATGAAAATGTTTTCCCTACAAAGTCCGGTAAGTGCCTTCTTGCTTCACCTGACCTCCCTCTATAATCGTTCATACAGGACATGACTTCCCTCAATCATTCCCCTCGACTGTCAAACACGTCTATCGTCAACTCCTTCGCGTATTCGCACACATCTACCACGCGCATTACCCTCAAATCCTCCATCTCCGTTCAGAGCCTCATTTCAACTCCCTCTTTGCCCATTTTCTCGCATTTGGGCGAGAATATGAACTGTTGGACATCAAAGACGTGAAGGGCGCTGCGAATTCACCTGTTGGCGCAGGCATGCTTTGGGAGAAATGGAGGGAAATGGGAATCTTGGAGGGTTAGATTTCTTGAGGGACATGTATGCGGCGTGGTGGGTATTTGATTCTGTTAGACGGTCTGTTGTTCGCTCCGTTGTATTAATGTTGACAATCTGGAATTGTGTTCGTCGTTTTGCGCAAAAAGATTGGAACTATATTGGGGCGCTAGGGGCCTATACTAATTGAGGGAGCAATTCGGCCATCGAAAAGAGATAGTGCACATGTGCTATCGAACATGCCCAGTGTGGCTCTCTTTCCCGTGTCATGTAGTAGGACCGCTGTTACCCGACGAGTGACATACTGATACTCAAGTTATGGTCTCTCCATTCCATCCTGGGAAAGTAGAAAGTCGGAGGAAGAAATGCAACTTCTCGGTTGTCTCTAATAATAGTAGGAGGGCATTTCTCCTCGACTGTAATCCTGGGAGCAGTCCTGCACCGTACCTTCTCCTTGTGTTTTGAGCGCCTGATGTGATCAACTCCGCAATCAAGAAGGAATAACCGTCCTCCTATATGGTTTGGTTGGAGGAGAGTACTAGAACAATTAAATATATTCGTTAGATCCATCAATTAGGTTTAAGTCGAGGACGTCATCGTAGTGACTGATAGCCGTAGGCCCATCAGTGAACCGGTGAACAACACAGAAAGTCATTTACATAAAAGAATATATTGTACAGCAATCTAAAGTTGTGTATACCCATGTATCAACAAGTCAAAATTATTGGCGTATACATGTCTGGCAGAGGCTTCTACAGGAAATGGAAATGATATCGTAAATTCACGTACCTCAGGCCTCAAGCTTCAAGGATATCAACAATGGGTCTGTGTGTTTGATATTATGCCAGGCTGAGGAAGCAACATCATATCGTGCTAATTGGTGTCTGGTGGTGGACAATGATGAGTCCCAAAGGTGCGTTACGTAAATAAATAAATAAATGACGGATATGTATGTAATATCCCGCCTGCACTAGGCCGTCGTACCGAACATGCACGTAGTTTTCCACAAACGAAAATCACATGTCCAAATCGTGGCCAGCGGACTTCAGCCAGGAGTGATCAAGAGTTTTGAGGTGTAGTACAGCCACGATAGGATGATACTTATAGCTCTATATAAGATCAATCTCGCTTACATAATTACAGGCTCGGCTTCCTGCCGCCATCAGATCATTCAAGTTCGAGCTTGTATGGTCAGGTCTAGTACTAATGCCACTAGTCACTACCACATCATATCATCCTCTGAGTCAGCTCCACTGCGGTTATCCACTCAGCTATTGCCGCCGCGAACTCGTCGACGGTGAAGTGTTGAGTGGAAGCACTTGGGATAAGCTTGTTGGAACATTTCTATGCTGTTTAGTGAGTCGTTAGTACTAGTGGTCGTGTCGAATATCAGTATTGTTTGCTTACCGTGCAACCTTCAACAGATTCTTGCAAATCCTTGGGATAATACCAGTATGCTCGTGGAAATTGACGAGGAGGGTCAGGTATGTGTCAAATACCGTTGCATACTGCTTATGAATATCATTGCTGACGAAAAACACCGATGGATGGGCGCTCATAGACCGCAGTCGATAGAAGCCGTTCAACTTTGTAGCCATGCCGGCTGCGCCGCAGCTGCCAGGTTATAAATCTCCCAATAAATCCCATTTTGAATTGAAGAGCAACGATGAAGATACCTGCCATCCCTGTGCCGTCTCCATCATATGTCTGGACAACCGTGCGTTCCGTTGGCGCATTCAACGTCGTTCTCTCATTTGCTGCATTATGGGCCGTTGTCAAAGTCTCAAGGGCCCTTCGCTGGCGACTGAAGACAACTCAACTGCGGGGTCCACCTCGTACTAGCTTCATATATGGTGTTTCGCACGACCTCGCATTATCTCAAGATAGCGGTGGAATGTACGAACGTTGGGCGACGGAATATGGGGTCGCATATATGATTCCGAGTGTTCTCGGACAGAGTAAAATCGTGTTGTGTGACCCACGAGCTATAGCACATTTCTACGCCCGAGAGACATGGACATATGTGAAGACGCCCGTTTCCTTGGCACTGCTGGATGCATCGGTATGTTAATACTACCATCTTACCTCGTCTGTCTTATATCTCTTGTTAGATCGGCAGAGGGGTACTGTGGTCTGAGGGTGAAGCCCACAGGAGGTACTGTTCAGTTCATGTCTTCGCCCCAGCGACTTACCAACCAGCTGTAAAATAGGCAGAGGAAGGCCCTCACACCGGCATTCAGTAATGCAGCGATTCGGAAACTCACATCAGTGTTTTACGACTCGGCGTACAAGGTGAGGATTTGCGATACGGGGAATGTAACATCTCTGACCTTGGTAACTTGCAGGCTAAAGGTGCATGGGATACTGTTATAGAATCGAGCAAAGATGGGGACGCTATCATCGAAGTTCAGAATTGGTGTGTAGCTTTCTGGGTTTGCAAGTGTCATTCCTAATTGAATCAATCCAAAGGATGAATCATATATCGTACGTGAATATATTTTGGCATTGACGCTCAAATTAATGCAATATCAGTCTGGATACGGTTGGCATTGCTGGATTCTCGCATGATTTTGGCTCGCTCGATGGAAAACGCGCCAGCGTGACGGAAGTGTTCGATTCTTTCGGAAGCAACCAACAGGCCTCAGCAGTGAACCATGTTCTTATCCTGCTCGCATCAGTGTTTCCTATCATTACCAAGATTCCCACTAAGCGAGGCAATCTAAGCAAGAAACTTGGCGTAACCATGGGAGAAATATCTAACGACTTATTGGTTCGCAGCCGCCGAGAGAAGGATGTGAATACGAGCGAGAGAGATGAGGACAAGTCTGTCATTGGACTGTTGAGTAAGCTCTCTCCAAGAGATTTATCGTATCCTCTTTATTAACCCGGCGATCAGTCAAATCTGAAAGCCAGGATACCGAGCTTCATATGTCTGAGGAGGAAGTAGTGGCACAGGTCCGTAGGCACTAAGCATCACAGCTATTATGTCAGCTCACATTTTGCAGATGAAGGTCTTACTTCTTGCTGGCTATGAGACGACATCTAGTGAGTTCATTTCTTGTCCGCCGTTACCGTACTGGCTGACTTTTCATCATCAGTCAGTCTTACAGTAAGTTTACATTGTAATTATACGTGTGCACGATATTCATGTGATGATCAGTGGGCATTGATCGAGCTATCGCGACACCCTGACGTCCAAACCGCTCTAAGAGAAGAACTGCTTGCATTTGGCCCTGATCCGACATATGACCAATTAAAGGTCAACCTCCCATACTTGGATGCGGTTGTCCATGAAATTCTACGACTCCGTCCTCCGTTGGGCGAGTTTACTCGTATTGTGAGTGCGCTTATCTATCACAATGAAGACTCTGACAGCAGATTCACAGTCGGCAGCAGACGACGCAATCCCCTTGAGTGAACCTGTGCGCATGGAGTCTGGGGAAATGACGGACAGTATATCTATAGCGAAAGGTACATTAATCACGATATCAGTCGCAGGAATCAATCGCTCCTCAGCAATATGGGGAGCTGATGCAAAAGAGTTTAAACCTAGTCGTTGGCTGACTGAAGATGGCATCACTGCGAAGGCAAAGGAAGTCCAAGGTCATAGACATCTTTTGACATTCGTCGACGGCCCGAGGACGTGTCTTGGAAAGGATTTTGCGGTTGCAGAATTCAAGGTGAATGATTCGAATCGGCGAGTTTAGACATTACTAACTGCGATATAGGCGGTTTTGTCAGTTCTGGTGAAGAGCTTTGTGTTTGAGATGAGGGATGGACCTGACACTTCAATCGAAATTGCGAGAGGGGTGTTTCCCCGACCACGGGTTATTGGAGAGGATGGCACTGGGGTACCTTTGAGAGTTCGTCGTTATCAATGATTGGTCGCACTGCACTAGCTATTTTCTACCACTTTTTCGCGACTGAAACCCTTGATTGTATTAAGATCAGAAAAGGTGTGTGTGATTGATACAGTAATACTAGCACCGTACAATTCTGTATATGCTACCCTCACTATTCTTTCTGTTACTAGGTAGGGCATTCCCAGAATAGTGTCTCCCAAATGTAGATCCCACCTTGAATCAAAGACGGTGTGGTGGGTATTTGATTCTGTTTGACGGTATATCGTCCACTCCGTTTTTTTGCCATCGTTCAATTTACGCAAAAAGATTAGAACCATAGAAACAGCTGGCGTAGACTTCGATCATCTGACCACTAAAAGCAAGGATGTTCGAGGATTCTGAAGCAGTGGGGTTTGGATGCTGGTCGACCTCACGGACGGTGGAGTGTGTATCTCAACATTCCTGATGTTGAATGGATTCTGGGAAGAGATTACTGCGAGAAATGAAGCAAGGAAAATATTACTGCTCCGTTCAATAGGACTCTGGCTTGCGTGATGGACAGCTTGGCCACTTATTCAGCGATAACTCTGACGCTCCGTCTTAAGATGAGTTATCCGAGGATGTACTACTCCTTCACTGCCGCCTGAAGAATGTATGCCTGTTGAACGTTGACATTCAAGTTGCAGAGGGTCCACAGAGGGAGGAAAAAAGAACATAGACATTGGCCAGTGTAGCATGACGCATAAAGGAGTGGTCTTGAACCCGTGCAACTCAAGTCATGTATATGAACATCTGAGGGGATCAGGAGGCGTCATCGGGTGGTGAATTCTATTCCAACTAGTAAACGTTTCACTGCACGTACATGTGTTGGTTATTCAACGTTGTCAACCCTGAGCATTTCTCCCACTCCCGCGGCTTTCAAGCATGTCTCCGATGCGCAGTATTACCGTGACTCATCCAGTGACTCACGCGGACTACCATCACTCACATTAACTCGTTTAAGTATGTGTATTTTCGGCCCAAGAACTCATCCAGTGTTTTTGACATGCGGACTGTTCGACACTTTATGCGGGAAGTCACCCAAATTTAATTCAGATACAAGTTTTACTTTTATATTGCAACAATGATTCGGTACAGGGTGAACAGTGTACTTGGATGTTCGATAAACGCTACGCCGGACATCATCCAGTCTTGATTCAGACACAGGTTTTGCTGTTATGGAGTATCCTTACGCCACTGATGCGGTCAACGGACAACTCGGTTCCTACGACAAGTCATTCACCTTCGACTCAGTCGTGGCCATGCCGGCCCGGACTGTTATATATACGGCTATAAATCTCCCAATAGATTCCAAGAATTTCCAAGTACTTCAAATCAAACCGTAAACGGCGATGACTACCATCCCTGTATTCTCTCCATCAAGTCTCTGGACAACTGTGCGCTCGGTTGGCGCATTCAATCTCACTTGTTCACTCGCTGCATTATGGGCCTTTGTCAAATTCTCAAGGGCCCTTCGCTGGCGATTGAAAACGACTCAACTGCGCGGTCCACCCGTACCAGCTTTATATATGGTGTGGCGCAAGATCTCATGTCGTCTCTTGATACTGCTGGAATCTACGAACGCTGGGCGACAGAATATGGGTCGCGTATATGATTCCAACCGTCCTTGGACAGCGTCAAGTCGTGCTGTCCGACCCAAGAGCCATAGCACATTTTCACGCCCGAGAGACGTGGACATATGTACATACTCCCCTTGGGGTGGTGCGGCTGGAAGCAGTAGTATGTTAGCATCATCATCTTACTTTACTTGTTTGATACCTCTTGTCAGCTTGGTAGAGGGCTACTATGGGCTCAGGGTGAAGCTCACAGGAGGTATTGTTTAGCTCTTGTCCTCGTCCCAGTGACTTGACTATTACCTGCGAATTAGGCAGCGGAAGGCCCTCACGCCAGCATTCAGCAATGCAGCAATTCGGAAACTCACGTCAGTGTTTTATGATTCAGCATACAAGGTAAGGATTTGCGATGTGGGAAGTGTAGCATCTCCGACCTTGATACTTTACAGGTTAAAAGTGCATGGGATACTGTTATAGAATCGAGTAAAGATGCCGACGCTATCATCGAGGTTCAGATCTGGTGCGTAGCTTTTCTGGCTTTACAAGTGTCATCCCTAATTGAAACAACTCAAAGGATGAATCATGTATCGTACGCGAATATATTCTGCCATTAACACCTCGAACTGACACAATATCAGTCTGGACACCGTTGGCATTGCTGGATTCTCGCATGACTTTGGCTCACTCGATGGAAAGCGCTCCAGTGTTACCGAATTGTTCGATTCTACAGGAAACAACAACCAACAACTTTCAGCGGCGAACCGAGTTCTTTATCTGCTCGCATCAGCGTTTCCTATCATTATCAAGATTCCTAGCAAGAGGACAAATCTAACCGATAAACTTAGCGTAACCATGGGAGAAATATCTAACGAACTATTGATTCGCAGTCGCCGGGAGAAGAGTGTGGATATGAGCGGGAGAGATGAGGAGAAGTCCATTATTGGATTGTTGGGTATGCTCTCTGAGAGATTCGTTGTGGTCTGTTGATTAACGCGACGATCAGTTAAATCTGAAAGCCAGAATACCGAGCTTTATATGTCGGAGGAGGAAGTAGTGGCCCAGGTCCGTGGAGCCAATATGTCACAGGTATTATTTGCCAGCTGACACCTCACAGATGAAGGTCTTGCTTTTTGCAGGTTATGAGACGACATCCAGTAAGTCGGTTTCTTGTCCGCCGCTATGATATTGACTGACTTTGCGTCGACAGTCAGTCTTACAGTAAGTTTAATTTGTGATTACGTCTGTCCAGGCTATTAATGCGATTATCAGTGGGCGCTGATTGAGTTATCGCGACACCCTGATATTCAAACCAGTCTGAGAGAGGAACTACTTGCATTTGGCCCTGATCCCACATATGACCAATTAAAGGCCAATCTTCCGTACTTGGATGCGGTCGTCCATGAAATTCTACGACTCCATCCTCCGATAGGCGAATTCACTCGTCTTGTGAGTGCATCTATCCACGTACAAATAAGTTTTTTGATAACAAATTTACAGGCGGCGACTGATGACATTATTCCCTTGAGCGAACCTGTGCGCACGGAATCCGGAGAAACAACAGACAGTATATATATAGCGAAAGGGACATCAATCACGATACCAGCTGCGGCCATCAATCGCTCTCCTGCCATCTGGGGACCTGATGCAAAGGAATTTAAGCCTGATCGTTGGCTGACTGAAGACGGTATCACTGGGAAGGCCAAGGAAGTCCAGGGTCACAGGCATCTTCTGACATTCTCTGATGGCCCGAGGGCGTGTCTCGGAAAAGATTTTGCGATCGTAGAATTCAAGGTGAGCGATTTGAACCAGTCAGTTTGGACATTACTCACTGTGATACAGACGGTTTTATTGGTTCTGGTGAAGAGCTTTGTGTTTGAGATGCGAGATGGACTGGATACTAAGGTCGAGCTTGTGAGGGGACTTTTCCCTCGTCCACGGGTTGTTGGAGAGGATGGTATTGGAGTACCTTTGAGAGTTCGTCGGTATGAATGATTGGTTGCGTTGCACTGGCAAGTTTACTGTATTGTGTATCACTCATTCCCCACTGCATTTCGACCAGAAGAGGAGTGTTTGCAATATGGGCACCTTGTTGCTTTACATGTATACATGATTGATTTAAAGGCTGGTGACAGGAAGTATTCTGATCACTTGGTTTATGCGCTCATACTTCACATGTCTGAAATTGACCTGGCACACACTGTAATGCAAAACCTTCAAGTACTTGCAATAGGGCTTCAGATCTCAGACATGGAATTAATACTAAGCGTAGTAACTTCAATTCACCTCTCGAAGTGGACGAAGTGCGCTTAGTGAGTGTTGTCGTCGAAGTGAAGTGACTTCGAGGTAACTTCGCTTCACTTCGAAAACGTGAGACTTCGGTGAACTTCGTTGTTCCGAAGTCAGTCGAAGTGCCACTTCGAGAGGTGAATCGAAGTTACCATGCATATTACTTCTATGATTGAAGCCCTTTATCCGCCTCCCATATTTATCATATATTTCAGTGTTTTAACAATAAAACACCACTGTACATCCTAAGTACATTCAATATAGGCTTTTTGCACATTTTCTCGAACATTCGCTAAGTCAGTTTCATGATTGAATTGAAATCGAGAAAAGGTACCCTGAAAGTTCACTCTCACAGATAGCTGCACAAAACATTGTTGTCCGTTTCGAAACAAAATTTCCACTACTCACTGGGCGGCCTCACTCCAAGAGCAAGTTTTCTTCCAAGTAGTCGGTCACAGTTTCCTCCAGGCTTGCCTGCAGCACTGCGTATCCCAAGGCTCAAAAACTCTGGCTCATCAGTTTCACGATTAGTAACACCAAACAGGATGATATTGGGAGGTACATCCACTATTTTGCAATAAATGAAAATAATATTTTGTAGCAAAAGAACATATATTCTCGTTACTTTTGTTTCATCTGTCCCTTCTGAACGAGTTTTCTCATCCAGCAAAGAGACATGCGCAGGCGTGCTAACCTCTTCACCAAACGTTCTCGAAGTTTTACATATACTTAAGTTCTCTTACAAGCAAGACCAGTTGAATTGCACGTCCCATCAGGTCCCATCTTGTTGCAGAAGTAGGTTATACTATTTCAAACCAGTATGTAAGAATGCCATAGACGAGCTCATGGTAACGGGCAAGCCTGACGAAGTTACTTAGCTGCTCGCAAAATGAAAATGAGAACTAATCCTCGTCCGGGTCTTGGATTATGCTGTAACCAGCTCTGAGCTAGATTACTAATATATTCTCAGACTTGTCTGTGACTTCGCGAAGTGTGGTAACGAACTGCACTTCGAATCAGTGTTTCTACCGCCAGTGGCAAGCCACTGACTAGCCGGAAAGCCAGGTTTGGCTGTAGCCACTGCGGTAGGCGGTAGGCTTTTCTCAGGCCTTAGTAAGCTGAGTGACACGATATGATTGGCTACTGATAGTCGCTAGATTGTACTACTCATCATATCGTCGAATGTTTGATCATCATCTTCACCTTCCGCGTCCATGCCAATCAACTCGTAAAACTCAAGCTCGTCATCAATTGACCTCATCCTAAATCCTTCTGTCAATTTAACCCAACTCTCATCCATGAAGTTAAAAAGTTGTTGAAGGGGAACATTACTGAATAAAGACGCTGAACCTGTAGCGTCCTCGTCGTCGAAGGAGCGCTGTGCAAGAACGGATGCGATAGACCCAAGTGAGTGGTAGTCTTCATCTTCATTATGAGTTTCTGGCTGCTCAGACACTGATAAGTCATCAGGTTGAAGAGAGTCTGTGGAAGTCTCGGAAGTGACTGGTGGAGGTGGATGCAGGGGGTCAGGGATTATTTTCCTTGCACGACGCAGGCGGCCCTTTTTATCTCCCATTCGTGTATATTCGTCTCGCAAATGCAAGCACAATTCTGCCAAGTTTGTGAGGCCCTTAAGCCAAGACGTGACTGAAGTTTCGTGAGTACAGCGCCGAAAAGACTGAAAAGACGTTCGCAAGAGGCCGAGTTTGCACAAATTGAAAATATTCGATGAGCGAATTTCTGCAGTGGTGTCGGCTGTGTGTCTTGAAAACGGATTCCCTCATACATCTTGAGAGGGTCTGGACGTTTTCGCTACAGTTTGCAGGTCATGAATGATGACAAGAAATATTCAAAAATAATGAAACATGCCTTATCTCAGCAGAACTTCGAACCAAGTCCACCCAGTTGGTAAATTCCACACCGTAGTCCCCGTGTCCTTCTAGATACTCCAAGAGTTCTGTTTGGAACTCATCTGAGGGTGTATTAGGGAAAAATCGATCCCATAGCTTGACCATAGTGCCACGATTCCGGCATTGGTGAATTTGCGAATGCGAGTGAAGGGTTTGATCCTATAGAGGGGATTCAAAATAACTGCAGCGAGAAACACATCTTGATCGCATTTGCTCCAGCGCTTTTCGAGAGAATCAATAGTGGCCTGGATCATCAATTTCTCTTCTACTGATGTTGCCTTCCCTCGCAGATCAATATATTTTGATATCAGAAACCCGAAAATGATCAAGACTTCGTCAAGGCGACAATGGGCAGCCTGAGCAATGCGGTCGCCGTTCTTTCTCGTTGGCATAGGCTGTAGATAGTTTCTTCTCAAAATCTGGGTGAGTATCAAAACATCCCCACCACCAATCTTTGACCTTTCTGTTGCTCATTCTCAGAAATCAGAGTGGGTGAGACGCGAGATGACTCGATGTTGCACAAAGGTGAGATCAGTCATCGATAAGACTACTATAAACAAATCTACAACAACCGCAAAATCTCCTTCCATATCAGGTATTCAGCCATTGCCACTGGCGGCAGCCTGGGGCTAGCCTATAGGCTTCACACGGCCTAGTGTTGGCTTGCCACTGGCGGTAGAAACACTGCTTCGAATAACTTCATTGACATCGAAGTCTACCGAAGTGTCTCAAATTTACACTTCGATTCGCTTCAGTTCGCTTCGCGGCAACACTAGGAACAACAGAGTCAACCAAAGTCTCACGCTTTCGAAGTGAAGCCAATTTACCTCGAAGTCACTTCTCTTCAGCGGCAACACTAACGAGCTTGGCTACCATCATTCGCACTGATCTACCAATTTCTCCCGCGCTGTCAGGACGTGCAGCTGTGGCTAGACATAATAGCATGCCTAAGCTCCATCATTGTAGTGGCATGAGTACTTGGGACAAAACACGGCACGCACTTAGCGTTATTTATATCCGTGCAAGGCTGCGCACCTGCAACACTCACCTAGACGTAAGTAGTATGTGGTTCAAGCTTTAATGCGCTTTTCCGCTTTATATACAACCATGATGCGCGCATGATGATCTTACTGATCGTGATCCAGGGATGAAACGAGTGTGAGCGGATGTGGTCACGAATGAAAGCTCACTCAAGAATACCCAGTGGCTAAAGAAGTTTAGTCCCAAAACAACAATACTCACGGGCTCTGGTTTAGGTACGTTTTGAATGCCATCTAAATCTAAGCATAGAAGAGGCCTAAAAACTTTGTAAGAACTCATGTGTTTTTGACATGAGGACCAAAACAACTGACTGCGGAAAGTCATCTAAATTTAATTCGGACACAGGTTTTACTTTAATGTTACCGACAATAAACAGTGGTACAGGACGCGTGCAGGGTGAGTAGTATACTTGCTGACCTTTGATCAACCCTGCGATGGTCATCCAATCTGAATTCAGACACAGGTTTTGCTGTGAACTATTCATGCATTATGGTGCCTGGTGGCGAGTACTGAGGACAACTCGGTTCCTACAATAAGTCATTTACCCTCGTAGCCAACCCCTGCCAGAACGAATACAAATCTCCCGATAGATACCAAGTACTTCAGACCAAACAGCAATGACTACCATTCCTGTACTCTCTCCATCAAGTCTCTGGACAACCGTACGCTCGGTTAGCGCATTCAATGTCGCTTGTTCATTCGCTGCATTATGGGCTTTTGTCAAATTTTCAAGGGCCCTTCGCTGGCAAATGAAGACGACTCAACTGCGTGGTCCACTTCGTACCAGCTTCATATATGGTGTGTCGCAAGACCTCATGTCATCTCATGATACTGCTAGAATATATGAACGTTGGGCGACGGAATACGGGGTGGCATATATGATTCCAAGCGTCCTCGGACAACGTAAAGTCGTGCTATGCGACCCAAGAGCTATAGCACACTTCTATGCCCGAGAGACATGGACATATGTGCAGACACCCCTTTCTGCGGCGATTCGGGAGATACTGGTATATTAACACTACCATCTTACTTCGTCTATTTCATAACTCTTGTCAGATCGGCAGAGGGCTGTCATGGTCTGAGGGTGAAGCCCACAGAAGGTACCGTTCAGCTCTTGTCCTCGCCCCAGCTACTTAACCAGTACCTGCGAATTAGGCAGCGGAAGGCCCTCACGCCAGCATTCAGTAATGCAGCAATTCGGAAACTCACATCAGTGTTTTATGATTCAGCATACAAGGTAAGGATTTGCGATGTGGGGAGTGTAGCATCTCTGACCCTGATACTTTATAGGTCAAAAGTGCATGGGATACAGTTATAGAATTGAGTAAAGATGGTGATGCTGTCATCGAGGTTCAGAACTGGTGTGTAGCTTTTCTGGCTTGGCAAGTGTCATCCCTAATCAAAACAACTAGGATGAATCATGTATCGCACGCGAATGTATTTTGCCATTAACACCTCGGACTGACACAGTATCAGTCTGGACACCATCGGCATTGCTGGATTCTCGCATGATTTTGGCTCACTCAATGGGAAGCGCGCCAGTGTGACTGAAGTATTTGATACTTTCGGATCCAACCAACAGGCCTCGGCAATAAACAAAGTTCTTTTCCTTTCGCATCAGTATTTCCTATCATTTCAAGATTCCTAGCAAGAGGACGAATCTAAGCAAGAAACTTAGCGTAACCATGGGCGAAATATGTAACGACCTATTGATTCGCAGCCGCCAGGAGAAGGATGTGGATATGAGCGGGAAAGACGAGAAGAAGTCCATCATCGGATTGTTGAGTACGCTCTCCAAGATTTATTGCGGTCTCTTGATTAACGTGACGATCAGTTAAATCTGAAGGCCAAGATGCCGAGCTTCATATGTCGGAAGAGGAAGTGGTGGCTCAGGTCCGTGGAGACTGTATTACAGTCATCATTTGCGAGCTCACATCCTGCAGATGAGGAGTTTGTTTATCGCAGGTTATGAGACGGTATCTAGTCAGTCGATTTCTTGTCCCCTACTATCATATTGGCTGACTCCTTTACAGTCACTCTTACGGTAAGCCTACCATCCGATAACGTCTGCACGGTATTCATGTGATGATCAGTGGGCACTGATTGAATTATCGCGACACCCTGATGTCCAAACTAGCCTGAGAGAGGAACTACTTGCATTTGGCCCTGATCCGACATATGACCAATTAAAGGCCAATCTCCCATACTTGGATGCGGTCGTCCATGAAGTTCTACGACTCCATCCTGCGATAGGCGAAACCACTCATCTTGTGAGTGCACCGATCTACGTACAAATAATTTTTTTGATAACACATTTACAGGCAGCAGCTGACGATGTTATTCCTTGAGCGAACCTGTGCGCACGGAGTCTGGAGAAATGACAGACAGTATATCTGTAGTGAAAGGGACATTAATCACGATATCAAGCGCGACGATTAATCGCTCCTGGACAATCTGGGGACCTGATGCAAAGGAATTTAAGCCTGATCGTTGGCTGACTGAAGACGGTATCACTGGGAAGGCCAAGGAAGTTCAAGGTCATAGGCATCTTCTGACATTTGTGGATGGCCCGAGGGCGTGTCTCGGAAAGATTTCGCGATTATGGAAATCAAGGTGATTGAGACAAATTAGCCAGTTTGGACGTTACTCACTGCGATACAGGCGGTTTTATTGGTTCTGGTGAAGAGCTTTGTATTTGAGATGCGAAATGGACTGAATACCGAGGTCGAAATTGCGAGAGGACTTTTGCCTCGGCCGCGGGTTGTTGGAGAGGATGGTATTGGGGTACCTTTGAGAGTTCGCCGGTATGAATGATCGCTTGAAGTTGTGTTGCATGTGACAAAGTTATGGTCATAGCTCTACAGTATATTGCTTATGACAGCTGACGTAAGGTTTTCTCGTGGTTTTTCGTACAGGTGCCTGGACGTTTTCAACAAAACCCTCTCAGTGAGTGTCGGGATGCGGCACATGATCATGATCATGTGAGCATGAATCTTACAGTTGACTTCAAGATCTCAGTTAAACTTAGACCTCTGTGGAATTTTGTGACTCACGCAACAAGAGATGGCCGCTCCCATCATTCGCAATCTGTCAGGACATGTGCTGCTGTGGCTAGACACAATCGCATGCCTCCATCATTGTAGCATGAGTACTTGGGACAAAACAACACGGCACGCACTTAGCGTTATTTATATCCGTGCAAGGCTGCGCACCTGCAACATTCACTGGCACCCCATCAGACGTATAAGCTTCACGTTGAATGCACTTGTTTACTTTATATAGTGAGTTCTTCAACCATCGCCACGGAAACATTCATTTTCTCCACCATCGCGCATGATCTTTCTGATCGAATCCAGGGATGAAAGGGATGTAGTTAAAAATGCGAGCTCGCTCAAGAATATTCGATGGCTAGAGAAGCTCAATGTCAAAAGACGGTTACAACATCGTTGCGGTGTTTGAAAGGCTCGTTTATGTATATCTTGAACGCCATCTGAACCTAAGTATAGAAGGGGCCTAAGAACTTATTGAGTGCTTTTGACATGCGGACAAAAACACTGACGCTTTCTGCGGGAAGTTAGCCAATTTTAATCCAGACAAAGCTTTTACAATGTAACCGACCACTAACAGCGGCACAGGGCAAGTGCAGGGTGAGTACTATACTTGTGGACATTTGATAAATCCTGCGACGGTCATCTGACTTGAATTCAGACACAGGTTTTGCTGTTGGTGCCTGGTGGCAAGTATTACTGCGCTGCTGCGGACAGCTCGGTTCCTACAACAAGCCGTTCAACTTCGTAGACATGCCGCTGCGCACAGAACGGCTATAAATCTTCTGATAGATACCAAGTACTTCAAACCAAACAGCAATGACTACCATCCCTGTACTCTCTCCATTAAGTCTCTGGACAACCGTGCGCTCGATTAGCGCATTCAATGTTGCCTGTTCATTCGCTGCATTATGGGCTTTTGTCAAATTCTCGAGGGCCCTTCGTTGGCGATTGAAGACGACTCAACTGCGGGGTCCACCTCGCACCAGCTTCATATATGGTGTGTCACAAGACCTCATGTCATCTAATGATACTGGTGGAATGTATGAACATTGGGCGACGGAATATGGGGTCGCGTATACAATCCCCAGTGTCCTCGGAAAGAGTAGAATCGTGCTGTGTGACCCAAGAGCTATAGCTCATTTCTTGGCACGAGACACGTGGACATATGCACAGACTCCTCTTTTCACAGCGCTGATGGAGACATCGGTACATTAACATCATCATCTTACCTTGCCTGTCTGACATCTTTTGTCAGTTCGGCAAAGGGGTACTATGGTCTGAGAGTGAAACCCACAGGAGGTACTTTTCAGCTGTTTCTTCACCCCAGCGACTTAACCACTACTGTGAATTAGGCAGCGGAAGGCCCTCACGCCAGCATTCAGTAATGCAGCAATTCGGAAACTCACATCAGTGTTTTATGATTCAGCATACAAGGTAAGGATTTACGATGTGGGAATGTAGCATCTCTGACCTTGAAACTATACAGGCCAAAGCCGCATGGGATACTGTTATAGAATTGAGCAAAGATGGTGACGCTGTCATCGAGGTTCAGAACTGGTTCGTCTTTTTCTGGCTTCGCAAGTGTCATTCCTGATTGAAATGACTCAGGATGAATCATGTATCGTGCGTGAAGATATTTTGGTATTGATACCTCGGACTGACACAATATCAGTCTGGACACAGTTGGCATTGCTGGATTCTCGCATGATTTTGGCTCGCTCAATGGGAAGCATGCCAGCGTGACCGAAGTGTTCGATTCCTTCGGAAGCAACCCAAAGGCCTCAGCAGTGAACCAACTTTTTTTCTTGGTTGCATTAGCGTTTCCTATCATTACCAAGATCCCCACCAAGCGCTCGAAGCTGTTCAAGAAACTCGGTGTAACCATGGGGGAAATATCTAACGACTTATTGATTCGCAGCCGCCGGGAGAAGGATGTGAATATGAGCGGGAGAGACGAGGAGAAGTCCATCATTGGATTGTTGAGTACGCTCTCTGAGAGATTTATCATGGTCTCTTTATTGATGCAGCAACCAGTTAAATCTGAAAGCCAGGATGCCGAGCTTCATATGTCGGAAGAGGAAGTACTAGCACAGGTCTGTGAAGCCAATATATCACAGCCATTATTTGCGAGCTGACATCCTGCAGATGAAAGTCTTGCTTCTCGCAGGTTATGAGACGACATCCAGTAAGTCGGTTTGTTGTCCGCTGTTATCATACTGACTGACTTTTCGTCGATAGTCAGTCTAACGGTAACTTTACTTTGTGATTATGTCTGTGCACGCCATTAATGTGATAATAAGTGGGCGCTGATTGAGTTATCGCGACATCCTGATGTCCAAACCAGCCTGAGAGAGGAACTACTTGCATTTGGCCCTGATCCAACATATGACCAATTAAAGGCCAATCTCCCATACTTGGACGCGGTCGTCCATGAAGTTCTACGACTCCATCCTCCGTTGGGCGAATTCACTCGTCTTGTGAGTGCGCCTATCTACATGCTAATAAACACTTTGACAACAGATCTACAGGCAACGGCAGATGACGTCATCCCCTTGAGCGAACTTGTGCGCACGGAGTCTGGGGAAACAACAGATAGTATATCTATAGCGAAAGGGACATCAATCACGATATCAGCCGCAGCCATCAATCGCTCTTCGGCAATCTGGGGACCTGATGCAAAGGAATTTAAACCTGATCGTTGGCTGACTGAAGACGGCATCACTGCGAAGGCCGAGGAAGTCCAGGGTCACAAGCATCTTCTGACGTTCATCGACGGCCCGAGGGCGTGTCTCGGAAAAGATTTTGCGATCACAGAATTCAAGGTGAGCGATTCAAATCAGCCAGTTTGGGCATTACTCACTGTGATACAGGCGGTTTTATCGGTTCTAGTGAAGAGCTTTGTGTTTGAGATGCAGGATGGACCGGATACTGAGGTCGAGATTGCGAGGGGGATCTTACCTCGTCCCGGATTGTTGGAGAGGATGGTATTGGGGTACCTTTGAGAGTTCGTCGGTATGAATGATTGGTTGTGTTACACTAATAGGTTTAATTTATTTTCCATTACTCATTCCTCACTGGAACTATTGCATTTAATTCTAGACCAGAGGAAGTCTATGTTTGTAATATGGGCACCTTATAGCTCTACATATATACGCAATTAATTTGAAGGCTGGTGACAGAACAATAGACCGGAGCATTGTTTTTCCATGTAATCTAAACACGTTATCATAGACTCGAATGTCACCACCATATCTAGAGATCACTAAGCGCATAGATGAGTACCACTAATAATTAAATAATTAATAGATTAAATAATTGCAAACCCCGATGAGTGTCACGTTATGTAACTCCATCAGGAAGTCTACACATTACTTAATGCTCCGCGTTACGGACACGCTTGCGACTGTAGCGCACTCATGCGATTGGTGGAGATGTCTTTCACTGTGATTATTTTCTTTCGCTATTCGAGAGATGGTGAATCGAACATTCTGATTACATGTAATCTCTCGCATCCCGCTCAAGATAGAACATAGGCTTGAAAAGTGTGATTGTAAGGAGCCGAGTCGACTAACTGTGCAATAACGATAAAAAGGTGTGCGAGCCGACACTGACTAAATATAGTTTCCAGATGGCGCCTCAAAGGCTCGTTTCTGTTTTTTTTCTTCTTTTCGTTTGCTGATGCTAGGGCCACAGTTGCTTGTTGTTATTATAAGTCACAGCCCAATTAGCTTTTCAGATTAGTATGTTTTGCGTACGACGGTCATCTGATCTTACATAATTCAGACACAGGTTTTGCTGTTATGAACTTCTACCCTGCAATGCGTTGCGCTGCTGCGGATAGCTCAGTTCAGAAACGGCTATAAATCTCCCAATGGATACTAACTACTTCGAATCAAACATCAATGACTACCATTCCTCTACTCTCTCCATTAAGTCTCTGGACAACCGTACGCTCCGTTAGCGCATTTAATGTTGCCTGTTCATTCGTTGCATTATGGGCTTTTGTCAAATTCTCAAGGGCCCTTCGCTGGCGATTGAAGACGACTCAACTGCGGGGCCCACCTCGTACCAGCTTTATATATGGTGTGTCGCACGACCTTTCATCATCTCAAGATTATGCTGCAATGTATGAACGTTGGGCGACGGAATATGGGGTCGCGTATATGATTCCGAGTGTCCTCGGACAGAGTAGAATCGTGCTGTGCGACCCAAGAGCTATAGCACATTTCTACGCCCGAGATACATGGACATACGTGCAGATGCCCCTTACCACGGTGATTCGGGAAGCACTAGTATGTTGACACTACCATCTTATCTCGTCTGTTTCATATGTCTTGTCAGATCGGCAGAGGGCTACTATGGGCTGAGGGTGAAGCCCACAGAAGGTGCTGTTCAATTCATGTTCTCACCTCGGCGACTTAACCACTACCTATGAATTAGGCAGCGGAAGGCCCTCACGCCAGCATTCAGTAATGCGGCGATTCGGAAACTCACTTCAGTGTTTTATGACTCAGCATACAAGGTAAGTATTTGCGATGTGGGAATGTAGCAACTCTGACCTTTACAGGTCAAAGGCGCATGGGATGTTGTTATAGAATCGAGTAAAGATAGCGATGCTGTCATCGAGGTTCAGAACTGGTGCGTAGCATTTCTGGCTTTGCCAGTGTCACCCCTAATCGAAACAACAAACAACTCAAAGGATGAATCATGTATCGTACGCGAAGATATTTTTGTATTAACACCTCGAACTGACACAACATCAGTTTGGACACGGTCGGCATTGCTGGATTCTCTCATGACTTTGGCTCGCTCGATGGGAAACGCTCCAGCGTTACCGAGGTGTTCGGTTCTTTCAACAACAACCAACAGGCTTCAGCAGTGAACCAAACTCTTTTCTTGCTCGCATCAGCGTTTCCTGTCATTATCAAGACTCCTAGCAAGAGGAAGAATTTAATCAAGAAACTTAGCGCAACCATGGGAGAAATATGCAACGAACTATTGATTCGCAGCCGCCAGGAGAAGGATGTGGATATGAGCGGGAAAGACGAGGAGAAGTCCATCATCGGATTGCTGAGTATGTTCTCCAAGATTTATTGTGATCTCCTGATTAACGTGACGATTAGTTAAATCTGAAAGCCAGGATGCTGAACTTCATATGTCGGAGGAGGAAGTAATGGCACAAGTACGTGAAGCCAATATATCACAGCCGTTATTTGCGAGCTGACATCTCACAGATGAAGGTCTTGCTTCTCGCAGGTTATGAGACGACATCCAGTAAGTCGATTTCTTGTCCGCTACTATCATATTAGCTGACTTTTTCATCGATAGTCAGTCTTACAGTAAGTTTCATTTGTGGTTACGTTTGTGCATGTCATTAATGCGATGATCAGTGGGCGCTAATTGAACTATCGCGACACCCTGATGTACAAACCAGCCTGAGAGAGGAACTACTTGCATTTGGCCCTGATCCCACATATGACCAATTTAAGGCCAATCTCCCATACTTGGATGCGGTCGTCCATGAAGTTCTACGACTTCATCCTCCGTTGGGCGTATTCACTCGTGTTGTGAGTGCATCTATCTACGTACAAATAAATATTCCGACAACAAATTTACAGGCGGCGGTTGATGACGTTATTCCCTTGAGCGAACCTGTGTGCACGGTGTCCGGGAAAATGATAGATAGTATATCTGTAGCGAAAGGGACCTTAATCACGATATCAACTGCGGCGATCAATCGCTCCTCGACAATCTGGGGACCTGATGCAAAAGAATTTAAACCTGATCGTTGGCTGACTGAAGACGGCATCACTGGGAAGGCCAAGGAAGTCCAGGGTCACAGGCATCTTCTGACATTCGTCGACGGCCCGAGGACGTGTCTCGGAAAAGATTTTGCGATCACAGAAATCAAGGTGATTGAGACGAATTAGCCAGTTTGGATGTTACTCACTGCGATACAGGCGGTTTTATCGGTTCTGGTGAAGAGCTTTGTGTTTGAGATGCGAGATGGACTGGATACTGAGGTCGAGATTGCGAGAGGACTTATGCGTCGCCCGCGGGTTGTTGGAGAGGATGGTGTTGGGGTACCTTTGAGAGTTCGTCGGTATGAATGATCGGTTGCGCTGCACTAGCAAGTTCACTCTGTTTTGCGTCACTTATTCCTGACTTTGGATTGTTCTATTCAGATCAGAAGAGTAACCTATGCATGGGTACAGTATAACTCTTTGTACGCGATGGATTTGAAGGCTGATGACAGGAAATTTAAATTATATTCTGTCTGCTCATACCCAAAGTTCACCTAGCATTGTCACACAAAAGTGGAGCAAGCACTTGCGATTGAAAGTATCGGGTCAAGTTGTTTAATTGACACGTTTCCCTCGAGCCGATTCCTGATATGATAGAAAACATGCACTTCACGCATATGTTCGTTGCGATGATCAAGAGCCTAAGTTAGTACGCCCGGCGCTTTAGAAGGACCTATGAATACAATAAATAAAGAATAATGGTTTGTAAAAATAACTGTAACAATAATTCCACTCTCATACGTTCACCCATGGTAACTCGCCAATTTATTGCCGAAACTGAGCGCCTCCCAGATCATAATCATGTATTGCTCATAACGACAGGAAGCGTAGCATCTATCAAAGCTCCTCTCATCGTCTCAGCACTTATCCAAGTCTGTCCCCCGTCCTGGAATCCTGCCCCTGCTCACGTTATGTGCGAACGCAGTACCAAAATGTCAGGGTAGAAGTGGTTGCGACCAAGGAGTCGCTCGCGTTTTATGACCGTACAGATATCGTCAAGGCAGGCGGCCGCGTGTGGACTGATGAGGACGAGTGGTCGGTAAATACACGCGCTTTCCAGAAGAACTTGGCCGTCTTGACGTCCATGATAGGGGTCATACAAGATTGGGGATCCGATCCTGCATATCGAGTTGAGGAGGTGGGCTGACATTGTTCTTGTCGCTCCCTGCTCGGCAAATACGCTCTCAAAGATTGCACACGGGCTCTGCGACAATCTCGCAGTATGTTTTCCCAGCTCATTCTCATCGTATTCGATGACAAACCTCTTTCTTAGACTTCTCTGCTTCGCGCGCTGGCACCTACGACGCCGACTTACGTATTCCCAGCGATGAATACGCTCATGTACGAGCATCCGCTCACAGCAGAACATTTGCGCGTCATCCGGGACATTGTGCGTTACCAAGTCGTCGGGCCAATTGGAAAGAATCTTGCATGTGGGGACGTTGGTATGTAGCTCTGACTTTTATTGCCTGCCGCTGCGGATAACTTGGCTCTTCTTCAAAGGACTCGGTGCCATGACGGAATGGCGTGATATCGTGAAGATAGTGGTGGATAGGATGAAACTCATTCGCAAAGAGAGCAAATCATAAAGTTCTATGAGTGTTCTATATCTAATCTATAAGTGTTGCTTCTTCTTCGCAAACACATGTATATGTGCTAGTTCACGAACGCTTTGCAGCCTCTGTAAATGCTCAGCGCCTGACGCAGCGTAGCCAGAGCTCATTCACTCACTGGGGGATTGACAAACCATGCAGTCTCCCACTCGCTTTCCACCCACCTTCGTTTCACAAAACCATCTACTTCCCTTCCAGCATTCCTCACCATCTCTTCGATCTCCAGACTGTCCCTGGGACTGCGAACTAATTTGTCCACGGTGATTCCCCACTCCGCTAGGGCAGGCAGACATTCCGGTAGAGTGGACGGTGAGGGTGGAAGCTCGTCGTTGCCTGTAAACCCACACAGCCCATCTTGTTGAATCCGTGCATCGATTTCAGCTGGGATGAGATCCGGATGGAAGATGGGTACTCGCGACCAGACGAGCGTATGTTCGATCTCGACAGGGATAGAGTAAGGCCAGTCATTCTGAATGATACTGATAAGCTCTGTGTCGAATGGGATATCAGCTTTAAAATATTCGGGTGCGTCTTGGGGAAGTGGTGGGAGGGGCTGATTAGATTTGGACGATGAGATGGATTTGTCCTTAAGTCTGGTATCGTTATCGAGTATTGAGGGTGAGAGCGAAAGGGTATCTGGCTTTCCCCATTGGAGACGGTGATTGATAAGGTAGTTCACTTCAGGCTGTTAAGCGATCTTTACATGTTGACTCTGCGTCACCCACCTATTGAGCCGTGCTCTTTCACAATTCCTAGAGACCATGCATTATATTTCTTTTGTAGCGCCCTGTCACGCTTTAGCAGCCCAAGATCCCTTCAGTGGCGTTACAGAGTCAGCGTTGTCTGTCCTGTTCATACTAGCAGTAGTATACAAGTACCCGGAATTCACGAAGGTCTTGAGTTGGTGCCATGTGAACTTGGCTGGATAGTACACGAGCAGCTCTTCTCTTGTTGGAGGACCTGTTCGCAGGGGAACTTTCTGGGAAGCGTTGTCTGGTGTACCCAACGATGGCTCTATGGTCATCGTCGTGACTGAAGCTGCGAAATACTCAGTTACCCGCAGCTTATATTGGTTTATGTAATTTGTTCACTTTATAAAAATACAGCGCCAAGCATTCTCGCAGACTGTCGCAGTAGCCCATGCATGACCATGGAATTTCTTCTTCAACTGCAGCTTCTCAATCGAACCTCAAAGTTATTGCAGACCAGCCGCTACAGGAAGCGTACGAATATATTGGGAGAACACTACAAGTTGGGGGAGAATACTCATGCGCGCAACCGTACTGCTGCGCGACACAACGTTCTCAGGCTACTAGGCACCGTAATCTTATTTGGTTACGACTACATAAGACCCTGAATGCGATGAATAGTGACTTGCGGGCAGTGGCGCAATATTCATATTTTAACGTTGCTTTCCTGACGTGAGATGGGTCGCGGCGGGACACGACGGTTATATAATGTTGCTTATTTCCAGTAAGGTGGTCAGAGATGGACTCCCGGAGCATTCGATATGATTTGCAGTACAACGTATTCTTTTGTCTTACAGACTCAGTGACTGCTTCATTCAAGTATTAGTTCGCGGGCCGTGGGGTATTGCAACTCCGACCCTGGCTTCTATGAATAGTCGCTGCCGAGTAGCCCACACTGCACGGTCAATCATGATTCATGACAGTAGCAAGCCGGTGAACTTCGTAGTCATGCCGCTCCAGCTATAAATCTCCCAATAGATCAAACTTCGAATTCAATACAACAATGAACTCCTCTATTACGGTCGCTATACCTGATTCTGTATCAAACCTCTGGACAACCGTACGCTCGGTTGGCGCATTCAACGTCGCTTGTTCATTTACAGCTCTATGGGCTTTCGTCAAAGTGATAAGGGCACTTCGCTGGCGATTGAGGACGACTCAACTCCGTGGTCCACCTCGTACCAGCTTCGTATTTGGTGTTTCTAATGACCTCCTCTCATCTAAAGATAATGCTATAATGTATGAACATTGGGCGCAGGAATACGGGGTAGTGTACATGATCCCGTCAATCCTCGGGCAGAGAAAAATCGTGCTGAGTGACCCAAGAGCCATCGCACACTTTTATGCCCGAGAATCATGGACCTATGTCCAGGCGCCCCTTGCTCTCATCCTGATAGAGAACATGGTATGTTGATACCTTCTTCCAATACCGTCTATCTGATATCTCTTGACAGGTCGGAAGAGGATTACTGTGGTCTCAGGGTGAGAGTCACAGGAGGTAGTGTCAAGATCTTGTCCTCGTGCTAGAGACTGATCATCTACCTACAAATTAGGCAACGAAAGGCCCTCACTCCGGCGTTTAGTAATGCAGCTATTCGGAAACTCACATCAGTGTTTTATGATTCAGCATATAAGGTAACGATTTGCCACATGGTGAATGCAGCATCTCTGATCTTGATACTTTACAGGCCAAAGCCGCATGGGATACTGTCATAGAATCGAGCAAAGATGGCACCGCTGTCATCGAGGTTCAGAACTGGTGCGTAGATTTTCTAGATTTAAAAGTGTCATTCCTAATCGAAATAACTCAAAGGATGAATCATGTGTCGTACGTGAAAATATAATATTTTGGCATTGACACATTGAACTGACGCAATATTAGTCTGGACACAGTTGGCATTGCTGGATTCTCGCATGATTTTGGCTCGCTCGATGGGAAGCGCGCCAGCGTGACCGAAGTGTTTGATGCTTTTGGAACCGTCCAACAACGCTCAGCATTGAGCAAAGTTCTTTTCCTCCTCGCGTCGGCGTTTCCCATCTTTGCCAGGATACCTAACAAGCGGACGAAGCTGGCCAAAAAACTTAACATAACTATGGGTGAAATATCCCATGACTTGTTGCTTCGCAGTCGCCGGGAGAAGGATGTGAATATGAAAGAGGCAGAAGAAGAAAAATCTATTATCGGACTGCTGAGTACGCTCTCCAAGAGATTCATTGTGGCGCTTTGATTGAACAGCGATCACAGTCAAAGCTGAAGGTCAGGAAGCTGAGTTTCATATGTCCGAGGACGAAGTAACTTCTCAGGTCCGTGGGGACTATGTATCACAACCACGACTTGCAAGCTAATATCATGCAGATGAAAGTCTTGCTTCTCGCGGGTTACGAAACAACGTCGAGTGAGTTGATTTCTTGGCCGTTCCCATCATATTAGCTGACTCTTCGCTCTCAGCCAGTCTTACTGTAAGTCTACTGTTCAATGATATCTGTGCATACTACTCACGTGACGGTCAGTGGGCATTGATCGAGTTATCGCGACACTCCGATGTCCAAACCAGACTTAGAGAGGAACTGCTTGCATTTGGTGCCGATCCAACATACGACCAATTAAAAGCCAACCTTCCATACCTGGATGCGGTTGTCCACGAAATTCTACGACTCCATCCTGCGATACCCGAGTTTAATCGCCGAGTGAGTACTTGTGTCTATATGTGAATATGGATCTTGAAAGTAGATCTACAGGCACGCGTAGACGACGTGATTCCCTTGAGCGAACCTGTGTGCACGAAGTCGGGGGAAATGACGGAAAGTATATCTATAGCGAAGGGGTCATGGATTGTGATCTCGATCAGGGCAATCAATCGCTCTTTGGCCATTTGGGGACCTGATGCAAAGGAATTCAAGCCTGACCGTTGGCTGGCTGAAGACGGCATCAGTGGGAAGGCCAAGGAAGTCCAAGGTCATAGGCATCTACTGACGTTTGTCGATGGCCCGAGGACGTGTCTCGGAAAAGATTTCGCGATCGCGGAATTCAAGGTGATTGAGACGAACCAGCCAGTTTGGATATTACTCACTACGATCCAGGCGGTTTTATCGGTTCTGGTGAAGAGCTTTGTGTTTGAGATGCGGGATGGACCGGATACTGAGGTCGAGATTGCGAGGGGAATCCTGCCTCGCCCGCGGGTTGTTGGAGAAGATGGTATTGGAGTACCTTTGAAAGTTCGTCGGTATGAATGATCTGTTGCGCTGTACTGGCGCATTCAAATATTTTCTCCCTTCTTTGCGGCCTCAGCTCTTGAATGATATATTCATGTAGAAGACACATGTAAGCTTGATATAATATGGACTCTGTATAGCTCTGTATACGGCGAAAAGCCGGTGATAAAATTTAATGATCAGTCAGGTAAAAATGAGCAGATAAAGGGGATTACAAATCTAGCGTATAGCCAGTACTCAAGTGCAAGACAAGACAATAATCAAGCGGGCCAGTCAGATAGAATGATTGTACTAAGATGGACCAATAGAACGCGGCACGCACAGCAAGCCAATGATTAACTGCAGCCTGTAGTAAGTAATACTTACTAGGCCTGTCAGTCTACCATATAATTAACCACGTCCGCAGATGCAGCTCCTGTGACTCTGGTACAAGGATTGTTCCGCTGCGAGTCCAACGTGGATGTCACTACTAAGCCACTGGCAGTTTGTTTACCAAAAGCCTTGGATCCAAACAAACGAACACTACCGTATCGGACAATTCTATGTGTACTCAGTCTTACTACTGATCATCAACATGAGAACAGCTCGTGGAAATGCTAGGGGCCGCACGCGGGGGCAACCGCATACTCGTGGAAGTGTGAACACTACTTTCCGAGTTAGAGATTCGAAAGCAGGTGCTACGCCCCACGTACAAATGGAACATATTGCATCAGTCAGCCGGAGTAGTGGGCTCGAGCAAGGCGGGGATGCGTGAGATTAAATGCCTTGACTGATTCTTAGAGCTTACCTTTCTTAGGTGCTAGCTTGAAGAATTCCAAGATACAAGAGCAGTACAGAGCATTTGTGGGTGAAAAGGTGGGTGTGCCTGGTGGTATTCGGGATGAGGGTCGTGGTTTTACGAAGATTACAGCTACACAAGTTTTGGACAGGGAAACAGACGAAAGATGGGCAGGAAAACATCTTAATTTTGTTTCGTGAGTCCTACGTTCCTTCTTGACTAAGGATCTAATTCAAACTTCAAACTTTGCTGGACAGGAAAGCTTAGAGAAGGAATCTTCGCGTCCAAGCGGAGTGATGCCTTTGCAATCGAAGGTGCATTAATTTGATCTTGCATTGATTTTCTCATCGTTTAGATATCCTGTAGTGTACGAAACCTCTCTCTGCCTCTCCTCGCTATTCGACTCCCCAATCCAGACATCTTCTATTCTCTCTCACCTGCCCGAACTTTACACTTCTGCATCAATCCAGCCTCCGATCAGCTCCGTGCTCATATCTCTCCTTCACCACCTTATTGCAGGATATCCATCGCAAAAAAACTACTTTGAACATCTTTCACACCTCTCGCCCAACGTGCTCGATAGGACATCAGAAGTATATGTATGGATATCAAATCTAGCAACGAGTCTCCGCACCCTTAACTATATCAGGATCGAAGCCCTTTCACGGCAAGATGCATATAGGCATATCCTTTCTGTTTCTAAATCATCTGACGAGGCAGACGATGAGCTGGTCCGTCTGTCGCAAGATGCGGTGCACGCACTCGTGGAACAGCTGAGAAGCAAGGCAAGGGATAAGGCGTGGGTGGTCCTGCGCAGTGCATATAGGGAGCTATCAGCTTCAGAAGAGACCCGGACTTGGATGGCCAGATGCCTACTGCTTTCAACCGAGCAGGCGTCTGCATCGGGTGTTTCCTTGGAGGAGTGGATGGATGGGTGGTGTCGAAATGGTCACCTTCGGCCGAAGGAAGGGGCAGTTGGAAGATGGATTGTATGCAAAGTCAGATAACTGCTACTACTTTGATGTTGATCTGGTGTACGATAGAATGGTTATGATGACTTGTGACCTCAGAGTGCCCTGAGGACACTGGCGTACATGGCACAAACTCTTCTTCCTGTCGTATGCGAATTTCAACCGAAATCCACATCTAGGAACAGATTGATTTTAAACAATGCATAGTTGTCTGTGTCTGTGTTACACAAGTCAGATTTGGAGCCAGATTGAGATTATGATAAAAGTCTTCAAGGGATGAACAATTTGATGATTCGTCTCCAAGGCTTCTCACTCAGCCTCAGGATTATTCTGCATCATGCGCCGAAGTTCAGCTTCTGGAATCCTCATTCGAAATTCAATAGTGCAAGGGGCATTCGGCATCATCGAATTCATGAATCTCATGTCATCCTGCGGCTTCGTAGGATCCAGACTGAGCCGGAAGGCCCAAAGAGTAAGAAGCGAAATTATGAACATTGATCTGTAATATTTCAGATAAGATCAGGAAATCATGTGCGTGGAAAGAACTGTGACCTTTTCGCAAGGTGTTGACCTGGGCATAAGTTGAAAAGAGGGATAATCCAAGAAAGTTTACGCCCACAAAGACAGTGCTTACCGCCGTCCAAACCCAAATAGAAATAATGTGAAATCGTCTCTCAAACGACCCTGATCGTCAATCCAGCGCTGGGGATTGAACGCATCAGGCTCGGATAGACTTCTGGATCTCGAAAGATAGCCCTGAAAGGGTGACAATTTGACACATCGTATCCTGAAGGACATCGACTTACCAGTGGTTGCCGAATACTAAAGTTCCAGCGGGAATGCAATAGTCTTTCTGCTGGCGGATGTCAGATTATTATCCTGCGGACGACAAATTGTTCAGAGGAGAAGTTCGGTGAGGAACGCCTGTGGGTGGATTATATAAACTTCAGGAACAGGACCAACCATTCAGAAACCCACCTCCCGATGGTCTCCATCTCAAAGCCTCAGATATGAAGGCCTCCAGACGAGGAAGGGATGGTCTATCAGCAAAGGTCGGTGCTTCGGCAAAAAAAGGATTGAATTGACAAGAGCCAGAACTGCGATGCGAAAACGAGCTACCTCGCTCCCTTCCGACGTCTGCATCAAGCCCGGCCTGGACTTTAGCCTGCTCTTCAGGAAAATGTGCAGCTGCCATTAGCACCGTGCATATCGCCTCAGAAGTCTGGTACATTGTCTCAGTGTATAATGTTCGCAAAAAAGGAAGACGCCTCACCACTCCGTTTCCAGCTGCAAAAAGGCGGCAGAAAGATACGCCATCTCTGCCTCTGTCAAGTCATAGATATCTCCATTTTCTAGAATGTGTTTTGAAAATGAAGGGCCGCTGTCTTCATTGTTTTGCCGTGGAACAACTCAAACATCACGTAAAGATAGACAATGCAATGCATACCATCGCAGTTTCACACGATTCAGTTGGTCTGTGTACAGTCGCCTGGCCCTCTCAGATTCGTTTCTTAATTCTTGTGCATACCAAGGAAGGTGTTTGAGCCACGGTATAAAGTCCACCAAGTAATGACCAGGGTGCAGGATTGTATCAAATCTCTTGAGGAGCTCGTGAGTTTCTATGACTTCGGGGTCAGTTGAGGACGTGGACGTAGTCTTCCCATATGCAATTTTCATGATTGTTGTTGTGGAATAACTTCAAGGAACTCGTAATTAACATACTATCAGACCCCGGCGCCGCACGTAGGGAACCGCTTACGCTGCCACATGGTTCTGAAAGTTCCATGGATCGTCAAGAATATTGAGGATCACGGTTTTCGCATGTAACATCTGCAGAGGCTCAGCGATACGCCTCAGCTGAATTTGGCTGGAGATGTGTATGGAGTGCTCTGCACCGCATTAAAAAGCAAGATGAGGGCTGTTTGAGCCTTTACAGTATCATGGCTACGCACCTACGCATCCGACGGAACTTTTCCCCGGCGTCTAACAAACCGATAGATAGTCCGTGTGTGTAAATTTCTGCAGCAGTAAAGTGGGGTCGATCAGCTGTTATTCTGCCTTGCTTCTCCATTATATCCACTGCGGCCTGTAACGGAGTATTTAAGTCTGGAGATGATCACGTATTACGAAGAGACTAATGTTGTATCGGCCGATAATCACAGGGCCATACTCGTCAATCCACCGCGCTACAGTGAGAAACGCGCTGACCACCAATGAAGTGAAATTAGATTACAAAGGCCAGTATGAAACTTCACTTGTGAGGGGTAAGAAGTGTCCCTGAGGTCGCCAAGTGGGAGGAGAAGGAGGAAGGTAGAATTTACGAATATAAGCACGGATAATCACTCCCATAGCGCCAATGCAAGCTGTAGCACCAAGAACGAGCTGTGTGTTGCCAGAGATGCGCAGGTCAGGGAGCCGTAGCATGACAGACTGGAGGAGTGGGAAGAGATGAAATGGACCTCATCGAAAGTGTATTCGAGTTGTTTTATGGGCTAGCCTGGCTTTGTTATGACGATGCATGTATTTGAAAATGGAGCGGTGCAAATTCCACAGCAAACAACACAAATTATTGTGGCATCCAATCGGTCACTGGTCAAACTGAAGTTAGGAATCGGGAGGGCAGGCACAATACCTGGCAAGAAGATGCACTCCCAGAATTCCAGACCTGAAGAAGTTGCTGAAATGTGTCGATGCATCTTGATAGCACTCGCCAGGCTGACGTAGTGTTGTAAACTTGTCAGTTAGTACATAAGGAGTGCGATGCGAGTGGACACCCACTGTCATGTCAACTTATTTTGTTAAAACAGAAGTTGGGACCTGCAAAAGGGTGCCCTTTTCAAATCTCATGGTACTAGTAGTGCATCACAGGAGAAAAGATTGGGGTGTCCGAGGACCAGACAACCCATGGTGGCACGGACCGAGATTGTGAGTAAGAAATTCAGAACAGCTCAGAACTTGAACCTTTGAGGAGGAATACGTACGTGTCAATGGCCAACCACGTATGCGATGATCCGGTCGCAACCTAGCAGAGATGGGTCTTAATCGTAGCTCACGGATGGACCGAAACATAGTAGAAGATTCAATGACGTGCACAAGTGTACACAGTGATATATCTCCACCCCGCCAGCTCGAAAGGAATCTAATGTTGGCGAAATGACATTCGAAAGTCATCGTAGTCCGACATTCATCAACGTTGGGTCAGAGGCATGGTTTTCGTCCCCTTGTCACTGGTTCTCACGAAAAAAGTCTTCGGCCCGTAGGGATATAAACACGGCGCAACAAGTTGAGGAGCTCCTGTTGGCAATGATGAAGTTAGGATAGTCCCCCGTGTTTGCATGTGTGGGCCGGTTTGATGCGGAGTCTTCGGGACATGCCGCTTTCTCACTCCTACTCGGACTCGAGTCGTATCTGGGCAGGACTTACAACTTCTTGTCCCCCTACTTCATCTAAACAATATCGAGTCCTTCGATATGCATCAGAGCTATGGTCCTGATGGCAAAATCCTCGGACTTTGCCTACATTCGAGCATGTGAACCTATCAATATCTCATCTCAGCCCGTGCAGGTTGGGCAACAATAAGCCTACATCAGGGGGGATCAGGAGGATGGATAACCCCCTCATCGCCCTGATGTACTTATTGTTGCCCACCAGGTCGAGGTCGCCATCCTATTCGAAAGCATCGGGTCCTTAGAGCAGGATATAAAAACTCTTGTTCAATTTACAATCTTTGGTGACATTCGCGTTCTCCAACTATGTCGCAAGTAAAGTCCAGACCTGGCTGCACAGCTCTCCTTATAGTAGTCGCTGGACATGTGTTATGGGATATTCTCCCCTGGGTGTCCTGTAGCTCGACGATGGCTGAACTGCAGGGGAGAGGTGAGCTTGCGACGACTTGCGGTATCCAGTTAAACAACGAATAGCGAAATCCCCAACGGCGCGTTGCCCAGCATGCGAAAACCATGACGAAACGGTACACCACTTCATCCTAGTCTGCCCAGCATACGTGAACCAGAGAGAACAAATGAGGAAAGAAGTCGGAGCAAGACAATGCAAAATCGAGTACCTGCTGAACGAAAGCAAGGAATGAGAGCAACGTTGACGTACATCGCGCGCACGAGAAGATTGGAACAAACCTTCGGAGATGTAACCCCCCCAGCGGAAAAGGAGAAGGAATAGAGGAAACGCGACAACAAGTCGCACAAATCATATCAAGAGCCTGAAGAAGGCCCTAACGTCCGCGCGCAAGCCAGGACCACTGTATAGCATAGACAACCAAAAAACGGACCAAAGCATATACGAATAGATTAGATGTACAGTAGGTAGTGTCCATCATAGGGCATAGCCCCAACGGACAATAAACAAGGATCAAAAAAAAAAAAAAAAAAATCCAGTTAAACGAGATATATCCAGCATGTGGATCTTAGCAATTCTTTAATTATTGATGACGTGTGCTTGCATACGACTCTAAGCTTTTGTCTCACGACTTGCATGCATTTTAACTTTGGGCGGAAGGTTGCTGGCCTTGAGGTTGTTTTCCATGCCTTGTCAGTACGATACACAGTACTTTGCTAAGTATCATACGATAGTCAGCGCGTGCGGATGAACAGATTACTTCGCAATTGCCAAATACCTTAGGCAACCATATGGACAGTATGATTGATCCTTGTGAAGCGCGGGCGTCACTTTCTAAATTACCCATTTGCAGATGAACATCATGAGATGGGCGAAGTGCAAGTCTTCTATCCTGTCGGGAATCAGCTCGACGAAAGCGACGATTAAACGACTGACCCAATACTTCCCATTGCAACTTGATAAATATTTGTGTGCTGCAGTGCTAGGTGAAATTCAGGTATGAGCGGATAATGATTTCAAGCATAGTTATTAAAATAATATTTCCCATCATCAAGTTATTACCAGTCTTCAAATTCATACAGAGCTTATATTACAGGCACGCATACCTCTTCTGATCTGGATACAACAGTTCCAGCGGGGAATGACACAGTAAACCTGCTAGTGCAGTGCAACCAGTCATTCATACCGACGAATTCTCAAAGGTATCCCAATACCATTCTCTCCAACAACCCGTGGACGGGGTAAAATCCCCCTTACAACTTCGACTGGAGTATCCGGTCTATCCCGCATCTCAAACACAAAGTGCTTCACCAGAACCAATAAGACTGTATCGCAGTGAGTAGCGGCTGATTCAAATCATTCATCTTGAATTCTGCAATCGCAGAATCTTTTCCGAGACACGCCCTCGGGCCGTCGACGAATGTCAGAAGATGCCTATGACCTTGGACTTCCCTGGTCTTTCCACTGATGCCGTCTTCAGTCAGCCAACGATCAGGCTTAAATTCCTTTGCATCAGCTCCCCAGATGGCCGAAGAGCGATTGATCGCTGTGGCTGATATCGTGATCAATGTCCCTTTCTCTATAGATATACTGTCCGTGATTTTCCCCGACTCCGTGCGCACAGGTTTCGCTTAAGGGGATAACGTCGTCTGTCACTGCCTGTAGATCTGTTGTAAGAGTGTTTACTAGCACGTAGATGGGCTCACTCACAACGCGAGTGAACTCGCCAAACGGAGGGTGAAGTCGTAGAATTTCATGGACGACCGCATCCAAGTATGGGACATTTGGCCTTCAATTGGTCATATGTCGGATCAGGGCCAAACGCAAGCAATTCCTCTCTGAGGCTGGTCTGGACATTGGGGTGTCGCGATAACTCGGTCAGCGTCCACTGATTATCGCATGAATAGCGTGTAGACCTTATCAGACGGTAGGCTTACCGTAATAGTGACTGTCAACAAAGAGTCAGCCAATATGACAGCAGCGGACAAGAAACCGACTCACTGGATGTCGTCTCATAACCCGCGAAAAGCAAGCTCCTCATCTGCAGGTTCTGAACTCGCAAATAATGACTGTGACACAGTCCCCACGGACCTGAGCCACCACTTCCTCCTCCAACATATGAATCCCGGTATCCTGGCCTTCAGATTTAACTAATCGTCGCGTTGATCAAGGGATGACAATGAGTCCCTTGGACAGCTTACTCGACAATCCAATGATAGACTTCACCTCGCCTTTCTCGCTCGTATTCGCATCCTTCTCCTGGCGGCTGTGAATTAATAAGTCGTTAGATATTTTTTCCATGGTTATACCGAGTTTCTTGAACAGATTCGTACGCCGGGTTGGAATCTTAGCAATGATAGGAAACGCTAACGCAAACAGGGTAAAAAGTTGGTTCACTGCTGAAGCCTGTGGGTTGGCTTCGACCACGCTAGAGCGCTTTCCATCGAGCGAGCCAAAATCATGGGAGAAACTAACGATGCCAATCGTATCCAGACTGATATTGCGTCAGTTCGAGGCGTCAGTGTTAAAGTTTCTTGGCGTACGATATATGATTCATCCTTGAAATTGTTTTGATTAGGAGTGACACTTGACAAGCCAGAAAAGCTACGCACCAGGTCTGAACCTCGATGATAGTGTTAGCATCTTCGCTCGATTCTATAGTGGTATCCCATGCACCTTTGGCCTGAAAAATATCAAAGATCAGACATACTACATTCCCACATCGTAAATCCTTACCTTGTATGCTGAGTCATAAAGCACTGACGTGAGTTTCCGAACCGCTGCATTACTGAAAGCTGGCGTGAAGGCCTTCCGCTGCCTAATTCGCAGGTAGTAGTTGAGTCACTGGGACGAGGACAAGAGCTGAACCGTACCTCCTGTACCGACCTGACAAGAGATGTCAGACAGACAAAGTAAGATGATAATGTTAATATACTGATGTCTCCAGAATCGCCAATGAAAGGGGCGTCTGCGTATATGTCCATGTCTCTCGGGCATGGAAATGTGCTATAGCCTTTGGATAAAATAGCACGACTATAGTCTGTCCAAGGCCGCTTAGAATGATATACGCGACCCCATATTCCGTCGCCCAACGTTCATACATTGCACTACTATTTTGAGATGAAACGAGATCATGTGAAACGCCATATATGAAGCTGGTGCGAGGAGGACCCCGCAGTTGAGTCGCCAGCGAAGGGCCCTTAGGACTTTGACAAAAGCCCATAATGCAGCAAATGAACAAGCAACGTTGAATACACCAACAAATTGTACGGCTGTCCAGAGACTTAATGGGGAGGGCACAGTGACAGTAGATATCTTCATCGTTGGTGTTTGACTCAAAGTACGATCTATTTGGAGATTTATAGCCCAGGTTTCTGTGGCTAATAGCAGACATTAGGAAATCCTCCAGATAAAAACTTAGACTTAGGTTCTACATATATGCATAGCCAGCAAAACTGAAATTGAAATTGGCAGGTCATGAGAAGGGTGGAGGAACTTTGAAGGGGTCGGCCTTCGGAAGTCGGAAAAACCATCCCGCCTTTGCAGTACAGAGGCTTTAGTACCGTGTCCGCTGGCTTTCAGACGAATGATGAATTACATGGGTGAGGCGAAGTCCAAATGAGAGAGTCTAATAGCTGGCAGCATTGGATATTGTCGTGACCGCTAGAGGTTAAGTAGCTGTGTGAATATTAATAACGTTAAAGCTTACTAATTACAAACTAATTAGTACATTGTTTACTGCCAGTGGCAGTGGTCAACAATGATCAGTGCTATAGTATACGTACCACTTACCCTCAGCTCTTTGTACTATTCCTTTTTATCATATACCTGGGATTGTCACCTTTGATAAACACCCTTGTCTACTGTGTCTGAAGATAGGTGCAGCACATCGACAACGATCAAGTCTGTGGACAATTTACAGCCGTTCGTTTCACATGTCACGGCCTCAGCCTTTACTCTCCTTTGAGGTAGATACCTCGGGACAAGACACTTCCCTCAAACATGACAATTTTGATTCAGAGGTCCAGAGAAGCTGGTATCATTACATACCGCTATGTTGTACGTCCTTGCACTGTGGTCTCCATCGTTGATCCACTCAAAACATTCCCAGTGCTACTTTTCCTCATGGTGGCTCCGTATCCGTCGTTGCTCATTGTGCTTGTAAATCACTATCTTCTCACATTAGACAAGCCCATTTCATTCGTTATTCATTTCTTGATCACTTTTACCCTCGAATTCCTCGCCTTTGCTTCCTTGATAGTCTGCGTAGCTCGTGATCCCGGTCCAGTAGATTTTAACACTTCCGAACCGGAGTCTATCCATGAACGTGAAGATATAGGCCTCGCCGAAGCTTTAATGACCACGGGGAATACTGACGACGACTTTAGTCCTGACAAGTTTTGTCGGAAATGTTGGGTACCTAAACCGGAGCGTGCGCACCATTGCAGCATCTGTGGTCGTTGTGTTTTGAAGATGGGTAAGTTTATACATTTTAGGAAAATCCGCTGCAGACTTACCATCCTAGATCATCATTGTCCTTGGCTTGGAGCTAAATGTATCGTAAGTGGTAGAATAAGCCTATGGTACTATACGTTTATAACATCTCGCTATAGGGATATAGAACATACCCAGCATTTGTTCACTTCTTGACTTGCATCACCGCTTTCTCCGCATATATCACTGCCATATCTATATCTGCAGTCCGGTGGTCTTTCAATAACCCGCTCCTAGTTCCGGTAAGGAGTTTTGAACGTGCTTACTGAATTTCTGAGACTCATATAGTTGTCCAGGATCAGGCTACCCCCGTTCATGAATTGTTACTTGCCGCTGCTGGCGTGATCTTTACTCTGATTGTTGGTTCCTTCTTGATATACCATATCTACCTCATCACGTAAGTCAGACGCATAGTTATCTTAATATTTCGCGTGCTAATTGCACAATAGCACTAACCAGACCACCGTTGAAGCCCTCTCACCATTCTTGTTATTGAGATATATTCCCCCGTTACCAGTGTCCATGAAGTTGTCTGATCCTCCAATGGAGGAAGAGTTATCATACAATCAACGTAGAGCGGTTCGTGATGCGCATAGATTTGTGCGTATGTATGATATCGGGTGGCGGAGGAACTGGGCGCAAGTTTTCGGATGGAGCAAGCCACGAGGATGGATTTATCTTCTTCTTATTGGCGGCATTGGGTTAGTCGTATTTATGTGCCACCTTTCTTTGCCAAACTCAACGAGTGGATCCATACAGGAATGGCGATGGACGGTCATTTCCGCGCAACCCACGCTCGGAGGAGATGCTGTCCCAGCTCGCGACCCGTCTCCAGAAGGAAGCTTGAAATGGAATTGTTGGGTGCCTCGTGCCTCGGTACATCACTTTATAAGTATGCTTTTAATATTATTGCAATCTGATACACTTCCGCGAGAATGGAAGGGACAGACTAGGTAAGCCCCATGCTGTACTTGTTTATTGTGATCGATAAGTACTAAAATATGACAGTGGACGTGGATGTTGCGTGATATGTGCTGCACAATAATCTTCTAGGGTCCAAGTCTCTCAAGATACGTCGGTCGAGTCTGGATTCCGCAGGTGATACCCTTCCTTGCTATACTTACAACATTTCTACCTGGAATTTCAATTCCCCTTCCAGCCCTTTAGCTGGGTTCTTATTAGATCTATGTATATAAATCAGATTTCAGCTCGTGCCGTTGTTATACTATTCTGTACTTCACACCTTCTATTTGGAGTATGCCATTATTGTTTCTGTGTAATGGGTCTAAGGCTATGTTCGTAAAACATGGAGATAAACGGCACACCTGTGTACCGTGTAACATGCACATGGGTTTCGATGAAACACGTATGTTGGCTCTCCGAACCAATGCTTCAGATCAATCACTTTTGCGGAGGACTTACATCGTCACCCATCTACCTAACGCATAAAGGTTTGCTACGTGCGGCATGAAGTTGTGGTACACTGCACTGTTGCCAGTGATTAGGAATTCAGCGTCTACACAATGACAGTAACTCCATTAATTGCCCCTGTCTAAAATGTCCACAACTTCATAACTCGATTTTTTTTTCCTGATCTGAGACCAATCCTACTCCACTCCTTCTCCATCTTCCTCGAAATTTACATCACTCAGAACTTCATGTGTAACCGACGTCCACCTAGCCGTGTATAATCATCAAGATTCACTATCGGACATTGCTAAACCATACAAAGAGTCAGCCAATCATAACAATAATACACGATAAACATTCCGCGGCTCTTCAGTACTCAATTATAATGTTTCACGACAATCCCCTCGATAACCTCTTCCTCAACAGCACGTTCCACCCCCTTCTTAAGATCAGACCTTCCATACCTCGACAACCTTTCCTTTCTCCACGTCTCGCACAATGGTGTATCCTCATCAAGACACTGACGTTCAATCCCAACACGCTTTAACACAGGGCTCTCAGCAAACGGCAATAAACGAACGTCATCGTCTGGCATCACGAAGTAGTATGCGCCCAGACGGTCGTAGGTGCTTTGGTCTGAAGGGGGCTGGATGACGCGGTGGATCGTGGGCTTGTAGTATCCACCTGTGAAAAATCTCATCATGTCGCCTGTGTTGATGACCTGTGGCGGAACATCAGGTTCGCAGATATCACGGTAGTGTTTTACGAGCGTACCAAACTGTTGTTAATGTGTCGGATCCATTTCCATCTGCCGTCGGGGGCCATAATTTGCAGCCCCCCGACGGGCTGGCTCCACAGAATTGTGATGCTACCGGTATCTACACGATTCAAGAGACAAGTGTGAAGTAAAGGATGTATCAAATATACCTGTGTGTCCCTTTAACCAGACATTTTTTGATTTCTCCTCGGCATCATCTGAGCGCCTATAGCTTGACGAGAATTCATAAGTTAAGGAGTAGTTGCAAAGAAAGGGCCTTTACTATTTCATGAACGTGACTGAGAATGTGCTCATCGATCTGGAACTAGATACAGGAGAAAAAAAAACTAACCAGTGGTTTCTCCCGTTCGGTCAAAATTGTGTTTGTCCACCAAAGTTTCCTCGGGCAGCTCGAGGCTTAACGCAACCAAGCTGTGTGATAGTGCTCATACATTGAAATATCAATAGGGGACACGCAGCCGAACTGACCGAAGGATCGGGTGCAAAATGTTGAAATGATTATGGCGAGCAAAATCATCGAGCTCTGGAAGGAACGGGCGCAAGGCTATGGGATGAGGACGTCTTGCGACATTAAGGTTTACTGCCGAAGCGTAAAAAGCACCCATCATGCAAGTATTCGTAACACCTACTTGCATAATTATCGATCTGATCGAGAATTTGATTCTCCGTGTTGACTTTCTGAATGGGAACAGTAAGCTTCGCAAATGTCGTCCCTCGTATAATATGACGCACCCAGAATTGACGGGGTTTATAACCTGCATAAGACCCCATTCTCTCGATACTGGCAATGTATGTCTTTTGTTCATCTGGAGAGACATCATTGAAAGGTACACAGGCTATGTCAAAGATCCTGTCACGCTACGACGTTGACTCAGAGACCTTTAGCCATGAGTGAAAAAACGAGTTGTACCTGAGCTTGTGTATAACCATGATTGATAGCGTAGAGAAAGCCATGGTACGTAGTGCATCTCGAAGCTGGGGGTAGAGCTCTGCACGTCCTTCAGGTGTATGCACTTTGGAAAGATCGATGATGGGAAGGTCCGCAAACTCCACTATACGAGGAGTCGTCAGACAGATGTATCGTATTTATCGGATATTCTTACATTCCTCCTTTGTTTCTGGAGGGGGGATGTAGTGTGCACATTCTGGTAGGGTTAAACTGGACATGCTTTGGATGGTTATGGGAGAGGATAGTACATTGAGGGGGCTACTAATGCAGGTAGATAAATACCTGCACTACGGGTTTTTGGAGATACGATGACTGGATAAGGGATATAAAATAGACGAGGTGCCATGAGTGTGTTCATGGGTTCCATCATGTAGTGTTGTTGGCAGGACCCGGGAGTTTGTTTTGCCAACCGACCTGGCAAAACTGGTTTGCACCCACTTGTAAATGTCCTGCTACTCTAGTGTTGTGGGCAGAACTATTTTGAGGCAGTTCTGCTGGCAGAACTATATTCTGCCACTGGAACGGGTGCCAGAATTGACGAAAAAAATAATGCCTCTTCAACTGTAGTACATCGATGTAAGTGTGATACGTGGCACTAGATAGCAAGTCCACGGATAACTCACGCGAAGGGATGAGCGGTAGAACTAACCTGATAGAACTCCGAGGTATTCCTAAATTAAATCCGATAGAGCATACCAAGACAATGACCCTAAAGTAAGATGGCGCATGCTGATGGACGCATCACTGATCGTCGATCAATGACTCCAATTTCATCAAGACTGCACAGTCGCGTCGCTCGTGATGCACGTGATCTTCTTGGCCTGCTCGACTGCTTCTTGATGCACGTGATCTTCTTGGTCTGACTGCTGCTCTGAAGAAGACAAGATGCGAGCTTTGAAGTGGCTCAAGGGAAGCCTTGCTTTTAATTTTGCAAGGAATAATACCACAGGCTATTAATTACAATATGGCTTCAAGCCGTTTAAAGTGTCTCAGCCTAAATATTTGAGCATTGCGAGCCAAATAAAATTTCAAAAATCACGAAAATATTTATTCAGGCTCAAAGCCAGGGGTGCACTTTTCACTGAGATGTTGCCAGCTTAGATATAGCTATGTAGAAAGCTCAAGAAGTGCAGTTCTTCCAGTTACTATAATCGGCAGAACTGACTCCGGAATCACGCATCATATCTACAGTGAAATGGAGAACCAGGTAGACATCACTACATTCTACTAATAGCCGAACTCGGATCAGAATGTAAACGGGGAAATGCTTCCAGCGAGGTGCGAGACTTACCGTCTTTTGTCACACTGTCAGCTCACGAGGTTCATATTTATAGGGCTTAGTGCCCAGTTAGTGCAGTATGGTGCCTTGTAACTTAGAGTTGCAATAACATGCTCTGGTCCCAAAGAAAATGATTAAATAATCACTCGAATCCCTGCCAGCGTGTACCACTTATAAAGAGAACATGAAACGCAGATCTTCAACAGTCACTTTCCACGAAGGTCTTTTTGCTCACAGTACGAGACCATGAACACACTTCAGATCATCGATGTTCGATCCTATGACAAGTTCTCCCCAGCTTCCAGTAGTTCCGATACTCCCAGTGACACCCAGTCGCAGATCATCAGAGGATTAATGGCTGCAACGAACGAGAAGACCTTGCCTACCGTGATTCTCTACGACGAACGTGGCTTGAGGCTATATGACAATATCACTACCAAGGCACCAGAGTATTATCTGTTTGGTGCGGAGGAGCAAATTCTCCAAGACAACGCGAATCAAATCGTAGATGTCATGCACAAGCATACCGGTGGTGTTGTTTCTGGAGAGGTCGTACTTGAGCTCGGGGCTGGGTGAGTTTTTTTTGCTTTTGTGCCCGGATGACATCATGTAATGTTCCTGGATAATCTGGCGCCCCCCCCCCTATCATTCATGACGCTTTGGATGCAATGCGCTGGCTGATGGAAGTTTCTTACTATAGTGCATTACGCAAGACTTCGCACATTCTACAGGCGCTTACCAACCTCGTTCCTGTTTCCACACCTGTTGTCCCCATAACATACTACGCACTTGATCTTGAAGAACGTGAGCTCAAGCGCACTTTGATGGAGCTTCGCGATTCTGCAGTTGGTTCTATGCTCGTCGGCAAGGTCGAGGTGCAAGGCATGCTTGGAACGTACGATGCTGGACTCAAGTTCGTCAAGGACGGTGGTCTTCAAGAACCTGGCATTGCGGACGGCGCCTTGCCACTCTCGTTGGGGTCTTACAGGCTCGACAGCACTCGCCGAGACTCCTCTCCAGACTCGACAGGATCTTCTTTTCGCGATTCGTCAGACACTGAGATGACATCTCCGTCTACACCATGCAATAGCCAGGCCCCCTTACATTTGCTCTTCCTCGGCTCCTCGCTCGGCAACTTCAAGCGCAAGGAAGACGCTGAGTTTCTGCGGGCGTTTCCATTAGAACCCGGCAGGGATACCCTTCTTCTTGGCCTGGACCATGATAATAACCGCAAAGAGATTGAACTAGCTTACAATGACCCTCAGGGACACACTCGGAATTTCATATTGAATGGGTTGAAGGCCGCTGGGAGAGCACTCGGAGATGAAGCTATGTTCGCAGAACAAAATTGGGAATACGTGAATACCTATAACGAATCCAAACGTGGGTACCTCTTATCAGTGCGCTTGAAGACCAATCCTTATCGTCTGTTGGATTAGGTTGTCACGAAGCGTACTATAGGTGCATTCATACACATGACATTAACCCCTCGATGGCGCCCAAGCCGATTCAATTTTTGGAGGGTGAACTTGTCAATATGGAAATCTCGTACAAAGTACGTTGCACATCTTAAATAGGATGGGGGATGACTCACAGACAACGAGCTTAGTTTTCCGAAAGTGACACGTATACGCTATTCACCGAGGCTAATCTGCGACCCATTCAGCGATGGACAGACAATACAGGACGTTACTCACTCTGGCTGTTAGAACGTCCGCCATTCGTATTTCCGTTACTTGACTCGCCATCGGCGGTGCCTGCCCACACCACCAAGTTCGGTATTCCTTCGATAGAAGACTGGAGCAACATGTGGACTGTTTGGGACTTCGTCACACGGCGGATGATACCTCCTGCAATGCTATTTCAGAAGCCGATCGATTTGAGACACATCTGCCTGTTCTATCTCGGTCATATTCCAGCTTTTCTTGATATCCATTTATCCCGTCTTCTTGACGAACCTCATACAGAACCTCAGGAATTCAAGGTCAGTCCAGATTTGAAAGAGACATTCAGTGGCTCATATCTCATCTCCAGTATATTTTCGAGGTACGAATCAATCATATCCCTGAGAATAGGTACAGCTAAATTTGATTGAAGAGAGGCATTGACCCCAGTGTTGACGACCCAACCAAATGCAACCATGTTCGCCTCATTATTCCCATTCATTCGTCTGGCTTAATCTTATCCCTAGCCTCATTCATTAGTACCCACGAAAGATGACGATTGGCCTCCACTCCATAGTATTTTGGCCTTCCAGATACGTGTCAGGGAACGCCTTAGAAAGGTTTACAGCGATATTGCTGAAGGCAGGATTTCCGTGACCAGGAAGGTGGCTCGCGTCTTGTTCATGACGTTAGAACATGAAGGTTTCCATGTCGAGGTAACATTGGTTCTTGGGAAGTCGGTTTGATATGCTGAGGCTACTTCAAGACGCTCTTATACATGTTGATTCAGCGCGCAGGGACAGGAACGATTTCTCCACCTGACTTTTCTCCTCCTCACTGGGAGTCTCTTGCAACGCAGTGGCAAACAGCACCCAAACCTGCTGTAGCAACCGTTGATGTAGGCCCTTCAACTGTCACGCTTGGTATCAACGACATCGAAGCAGAAGACGTCAATCCTGCGAAATGCCGCAATTTTGCCGATCATATATTTGGGTGGGACAATGAAAGCCCAAGTAGACAGACCGAAGTCAAAGCGTTCCGTATTGAGTGGCGGCCTGTGACGAATGGGGAGTTTTATGAGTTTTACAAGGGTTCCGGGCAAGGTAAAGTCAAGTTCCCTGCGAGTTGGGAGGATCGCAATGGAGAAACCTGTGTAAGTCGTACTTATCCTAGCCTCTGCGTTTTATCTCAACACGCTGTAGGTGCGGACACTATATGGTCCAGTACCCATAAAGATCGCCTGGGAGTGGCCAGTTCTTACTTGCTTCGACAATCTTTCACTGTATGCGAATGTTAAAGGAGGACGCATCCCGACTGAGGTGGAATTGAGGCTTTTCTTTGATACATTCTCTTCTGGGTATGAAGGGGGTGCTAACGTCGGATTTAGGAACTGGCATCCCGTCCCGTACGTATACTTTCGCGCGAATGATTGAGTCAATAACCATTTCATATCAGGGCTACTACCGGCGGAAGTAAGCACGGCGGGAAGGGGCATAACGGAGGAGTGTGGGAGTGGACTTCCACTGTTTTTGACAAGTATGATGGTTTTGTACCATCGACGTTGTATCCGGGGTAATCACGATAGGTTCTCATATAACTAGCTGCTAACATAATTCACTCAGGTATTCCGCCGATTTCTTCGATGGATCTCATCAAGTGGTGGTATGTGTCTTGCTTGGCTTATCTTTCGTGCTCTCTTATCACATTTATCAGATTGGAGGATCATACGCGACCATGCCCCGTATTTCTGAAAGGAGGAGTGTACGCAATTGGTACCAACGAAACTATCCCTACTGTTGGACGAGCGCAAGAATCGCCTACGATGTGTGAAGTACAAACCACATAAATCCTGTTATACACTCTTGGACATATCGACACTTGTAATACTAGTTATATGCACACTGTCCCATCCTCGCAAATACAATCAGGGCACTCCCTCGCTTCACAGGGTTCTCGGATTAAATGCCTCCAAGAATGAAGCTGGCTCTGCGTCTTCGTTAACCTTCACCAAAGTAGTTGCCACTTGTACAGCCTCTCCCTCTTTGGTACGTTTATCATTCAGGTAATTTTGAGCGTACTGCAGCGCGAATTTTCGTTGGGGCCCTGGTACGTTCTTCCCTAGCCAGGTGTAAACAGCTGGGAATGCACGGTCGTCCAAGATATAGACACCATCAGACTGAAGTGAAGTCCTCTGTGCAGCGATAGCGACGACCTGCCAGCCATTAATGTCTCCATTGAATTTGTATAACACTGGGGGATCAACCGGAGTCCCCGGATTGGGCGGTAACGGTACATCCATTACAGGAGAAGTGATTCCCCTGCTTGAAGGAACTCTGCTTCGTCCGGAGTACCCTCATCTACGATTTTCATTAATGCCCACATAATCGCAGCACAGTCGACTAATGCACTCACCAAACACTTGAAATTTAGTTTGAGGAACCCTCCACTGTCCCAAGTACATCATATATTCAGCTGCTTTGTACCTTGCCCAAGCAGTACTCTTCTTCGTGTTGAATTGCCAGTAGAGGGGACCTTTGTCGAGTACGTAGACGATCCCCTGGCGCATAACTAACCCCTCTAGAGGTATTTCGCGCACTATAAGCTGTTTCCCATCCTCCGATCGTGTCTTGAGCACCTTGCCACGCGTCGTGACCATCGTGTATATCTTCTTTTCATCCTCGGGCAACATAGTGAGGACGCTATGGTGTCCCGTCGATACGCCTCCATGCAAGATCATGAAGTGCGGGAAGTAGGACAAGTATCGAGGAGATTCATAGTTTTGGATTTCACGGTATTGCGTCACTTTGCCTCCCAGGTCTGATAGGTGCTCTGAGTATCACTCGTGCTCGGAGTATATGATAGGATGACCTACGTTCATCGAGCTCAGCAGCCTTAAATGCAGCTGTGGCAGCTTGATCTACAGTCGTATATTCTCCTTGCCAAAAATGCAGATCGTATCGGAGCGGGGAGTCCTTGCCATCCTGGTGCGTCTGCATGGAAGACACATGCAAGTCAGAACCTCTCGCACACTGTATCGTCCCAATGATCGCCACTCACATGCAAAACAATATACGAATCGCCATCATAGAAAGTCCCATATTTCTTCTCGTGTGCCACCCAGTCGCTACAATCGATGATCTTAAAGTCCTGTACCCTCCAGATTTGAACACCAAGTTTGACACCAGCTTTCGCCCAAGCTGATTCTTTGGCGCCAGCGTGTTGGCGGACGCGTTGTTCAAGCTGTACATGATCAGGAGTCAAGGTGTCACTAAAGCGGTCCTGAAACTCACATCGGAGCCTAAAAGCACGATATCAGAGTCTCTAACGTTGTACACAGTCATCATACGCAGAGAACGGTATTCACGATGGTAGTAGGGTTCGAACCAGATATCAGGGCACACAGCACGTGTCTACACAAAGCGCTGGAACAGCCTTTATACTTCATCGCGAAATGGAAATAAGCTGTGACGGAACAAGGCGCTTATCCGTAGTCCACTGTCATCATCGTCTGTACCGATTTATAGGAGCTATCAGAAAAAGAGGTATCAAAGACATCGATCATCGTTTCATCTTCATCTTCATCTTCATCTTCATCTTCATCTTCTGAATCTTCTCCCCAAGGTCTCATTGTAAACACATCTGCTTCGCCCTCTTCTCTCAAAATACTATCCATCTCGAGTATCAGAAAGAGGCCATGCCGAGACAATGGGACTTACTGATCAAAAAGTGAGATCGTCTCATCTTCCTCCTCAATCTCCTCATGCAATGTTGGATGCGGCTCAAGAAACGCTCTCAGAAACGTTCTTCGGGCCGCTGAATCTTGCGGTTGAAGCGTCCTCACGGTTGGTGCAGTGAGAGAAAGATTCTGAACAGCGGGCGACGAAGGCGTAGGGCTATGAAGTATAATCTGTCGTTCGACACCTGAAGTCGCAATATGTAGCAAGGACGGATGGATCGCGACAGAATTCACGATCGATTTATGCCCTTCAATCGATTATCAGCCATAAAACACCTAAACCAAGGATGATTACCATTCAGTCTCGCCAACGGCGTCGATATTTCCAAAGGCACGTATCTGCTCTCCCACTTTCCTTCCGCAAATGCTAGTGCTCACAAGTCAGGCATCTCACTCGGACATAGGATTGAACACACTCACCTACAGTATCCGGCCATTCCCTGGTATACCAGTCATGAGCGGTGATCTCCTTTCTGAGCCCCTGCAAAGTCATCAGAGGAGGAATCTTCCATACATAAGCCCTGAAATCATCAGATCCAGCACCGTACAAATCGTCTTCATCCATCCCAGGACCACCGAACGCACCCGACTAAACATAGTGAGCTGAGGGGCAATCTTGACGCAAAGTAACGAAGTGGCATACTTTCATCGTACATGAATTTGTGTATGTTCGTTGGGATGGATCGATAGGGGTTGAATCGGGGGCATTACGACCTGTGCATATAGCCAGGGGATGTGGATCTGACAATGCATATATCGTCGGGAAATAGTGCTAGAGCGTGATGAGAGAACATTATGACCGCGAGGGGAAACTTACAAGGAACGTCACGGCTAATTTACTTCCTAGACAGAGTATGAAGCAGCTCGAAGCAACTCGTAGTCCAAAACCCACCGTCACGATCAAAAGTCAAACTGCTGCTCTCCGGATTACTAAGATACCGATACCCCGCCGACTTCCTCGACAGCTTCGTGTTATACTATCATTCGTCACGTGAATCAATTCATAGTAGCAGCACCAGAGACGAACATACCACTCTCACTATCCCATCATTCGACCGTCTCGATAGCGGCCCAAAAGCCATCCTCGTATCCCGGAGACAAACCTGCCCATGCGCATCGCACGTCGCAAAAACATGCTCCATAACAGGGTGATGTTGCACGCCAGTGAATGCAGCCGTATGTTGAAGCGTCCCTTGCGCCGCGCTCATTCTACCACCAGCACGACCGTCATGCAGTATGAGTTTTCCATCTTCGCTATGAAATGCTGATTCAGACTTGAATACGGGTGAGTTGGGATGTAGGACATACCCAACGCTAAGAAATATCTCATCTTCGTATGGATGGCATGTAAGCGCTCGGACGCTATCCTATGCTCCCTGACGTCATTCCGAGTTTCATAATAAAAATACGAGTGGGATACTCACATGGTGATCTCCGTACTCTTCGATAACAGACGATGAACCGCTCCCGTTACTACTGCCAACCGTCGAAACATCATATTTCAAAATAATATTATCCGCTCCCCCACTACCACAGCTTATCAATACAACACCTTGCATACACGACGCAATACGAATCCTCACCTGTATAGATACTGATTCGTAGCTGAGAAATCAAGCGCCAATACATTTCCCTATGTAACATAAGCACTGGTGACCTAAACCACACACCAAAAAAAACTCACGCTAGGCCCAGCAAAAACATGCCCCGGACGCACCACGTCCTCCTCGCTGAAATCCCACAGCAACACGCGGAAATCATCTCCAGCACTTGCAAGCCATCTACCACCGTGCCTTGAGAAGGCGAGGTAGTTAACGCATGATCTGTGGGCTGTTAATGTCCTGTGGAGGCGGCGTTAGACGTTATCGTGACTCATGGGGTGCTAGGGGTGTTTGGCAGCGGGGTGGGCATGCGTCCATGTTAGGATAATAAATATTAATGTGATGCGCGTATACAGATGCACGAAGGACACGCGCAGCACCCACACTCCGAACTCCACGCCATGCCCCACTGATGGCACATACCTGGAATACGGAAACCCACAATCATAAAACCTCCTCAATACATCCTTCCTTACAATGTGGATCGATCGTGCAGTTAACGATTCCGTCGGACAAACCTTGTTGAAGGTACGACGCATGTGCATGATGATACGCGTTCGTCGGCGTGTTCTCGTATGTATGTCGTTGCTTCATCAAAATGAAGCGTGTTAGGGTGGGCAGTGCCAATCATCAATAGTAGTGACGGAGGTCGAGGCCTGAGCGCTGTAGGTTCAGGGTGGTGTTAATGTGGCAGTAGTATCGGTCCTGGTTCCGTAGATGCGATAAGCAACTTAAGTTGTAATAAGCACTATCGCTTAGCGCCAACAGCTGCCTGCCAACTTAATCTCAAAATGAATTACGAACGCGAGCGGAAAGCATACAATGCTACAGGAGAAGATACAACAACTATATAACAGTGCATTACGCACATGCGTACTCGATAGATAGATAGCAACAACATCAAAGAGAGTGAGGATTAAGAAGATTACAATCGAAGGATGAAAATTGAAGGGAATGAAGCAAGGAAACAGAATTACCCGAAAACACTAAGATACTTCCTACACGTCAAGATAACCTGATCCTAGCCTACTATGTACGCATCTATGTATAACACCCTCCGCAAGGGTCTTTCTATGTGGCGTTTTTGAAACACAGATGAAAAGAATGGGGAATGATGAAAAGGGGGGGAATAAAGTATTAAGAAATGAATTGTTGTCGGATGGAGTGGGTGTAGATAGATTGTTTGCAGTGGGGAATCAACCAACGCAACGAACACAAACAAAGAAAGAGCAAACGAAAAGAAAAAAAACGAAAAAACCGAAAGAAGGAAGGACATCACCTCCCAGACATCGTGGCAGCCTCAAACTCTTTGAAACCCGGAAGCTCCACTTTCCCCTTCCTCCTGCCACCACTCGTGCTCATAAACGTCCCCTCCTCATCACTACTACTCTCATCCTCATCCATATCCATCGGAAGTGACTCCCCCTCTCCATCTCCCTCCCCCTCCATTTCCCTATCGCCCGCACTCTCGCCTGCACCTAGATTCAAAGGCGGTAAAGTAATAGGCGGTGAATTACTCCTGGAAGTAGGAACCGAACTCGACGCAAACACATTCGTCGTACTCCGAGCCTTGTTCTTCAGACTCATCCCCATACCCCCATTCAAACCCAAATGATGCGAATTAGGCCAGCTCGTATTTCGGGGCGGGTGACTAGCATTAATAGGCGTCATTCCGAATGCCATGCGGACGGAATATGCGAGGTGGTGGTTCGTGTGGGGTTGGGGGGGTGAATTAGGTCTTGAACCACTAGGACTTGCTGTTATCATACTGTTCTCAAACACTGGTTTAGAGCTGTATATCCCACCCCCCACTAGCGGATGTGTAGAGCTCCCAGGGCTGCTCCCATTACTACTTGGCCCACTTGAAAGCTGGGGTGTCGGCAGGTTATGTAAGACTCGCTCGGAAGCCTGGGCTTGGGCAGCGAGGGAGAGTTGACCGGGGTATGTTCTTACATGTGGGATCGGTTCGAATGAACCCGAGCCTTGTTTTCGGGAAGCTGGGAAAAAAGCACCGCGGGTTGGGGGACTGCTGACGACACTGGAACGACGGGATCGTTGGCGGATAGGTTCGTCTATAGGGCTTATGGGCACATCGGTAGGCGGTAGGGATATGGGCGACGGGGCCCTTGATGGATTAGTCGAATGAAGATTAAGAGTGCGAAGTGGACCCAGGAATGGGCTTGTACTTGGTGTAAAGGTAAATTCTGCAGCTTTGATGCCTGAATGCTCTGCAGAGCCGGGATATGTGGCACGGGATTGCGGATGTTGTGTGGCGACATGAGTGTCCGAATCGGAACTGAGAGGAGAAGGAGAATCTTCGTGTGTTACGAGATGACGATAAGGGGGAGGATGAAGGGCCGAGTTCAGGGTGCGGGATTTGGGAGCTTCGGGGTAAGATGGAAGTGCAGGGACGGAGCGGGGGTCTTGTGACATAGGAGTCATTTGCCAAGCAGGGCCGCTCATTCTTCGTTTTGCGCGCATGAATCTGTCTGAAGATCTGACGTCTTCATCTTCGTTCCAATCACGGGTACTTGATACACCGAAATAGCCGTCAGCGGGTGCGTTTTTGAGAGATATTGTGGAATGGACTGGGGAATTGGAAGCGCTTTTTGATGTACGTCCGCGGAAGTAAATTGCCTCGGCGTTACGGGCTTCGTACTCTGCACGACGAAGAGCCTCTGCATGACGGGCTTCGTATTCTGCACGACGGAGGGCCTCTTCTCGTTCGAGTGCGTAAAGCTCATCCATTGCTAGACTTGATAGAGTTGAAAAAGCGGAAGGGTTTGATGAAAGGGGAACATGAGTTTGGGAACGTCTTGGATGGGAAGCCTCATAAGAAGCAAGTGAAGTTGGGCGGGCATATGATTCAGCCTGAGTTAGATTGATGACATTAGTTCTGATTACATAAAAGAGAGAAAAGGAAGATACCTCATCATCGCTATTCGCTCTACTTCTAGCCTTCTTCTTTATCCTGACAGAAGTTCCTTGATGGTCTGAGCGGGTTAAGGAGTGTAGGTTGATACCTGGAGCGGTGTGGTCATCTATGATTGAGATATGTTGTTTTGCCTTTGGTTTACCTTTGGTATTTGAAGCAGCAGACAAAGAATTATCATTGTTGTGAATGCGAGAATGTCTTGTGAGTTCGTCTGAGCGAGAGAAACGTTTTTCGCAAGATGGAAAGTTGCAGACAAATGGTTTTTCGCCTGTATGAGTGCGAATGTGACGAGTCTGGAAGATGAGGATGATATGAGATCAGCATGTTGCTTTATAGAATGACGATAGCTTGCCTGGTGTTCGAGTCTACTAAAAGCACGACCGCATAGAGGATAAGGACACTTGTATGGACGAGGAGCGACTTTATCGTGAGATGGAGGAGCTGGTACTTGGGTCTCCATTGTGGTTAGGATGAAGAAGGATGAAAAAATGAGGCAGAGTATAAGTAGGCGCTAGAGTATGTAATGGGGGGTCACTCGGAGTCCGGGGTAGTATTCAACGTGCAAGGGGTCCAACGTGTAACAATAAAAACTTTTTATTATATAATACAACTTCGCTTATCGTTATCTCGATAATAATAATTCAATTATTTATACCGTCTCTCGTCGTTGGTCCTTACACCGCATCAGCACCACGTTGAAAGTACTTGGTACTAGTCCGCCGACACCGCTGCCACGTGCACGAAATAATGCATTTTGTATTGTTGTCGCACTGGCACAGACTCCCGCTACTACATCTCAAATTTGTCCCAGCAATCACCCTGATTATTACCGCGCATGTAGTAGGGACTGCCTTCCACACATAGGCATTGTCCCCCGCACAAACTCAAATGAACCCTCCCGGTCCTCTAATGGAGACTGACGATGATCTTTCTGGTAACATTGACAACCACTCCACCCTCGGTTTTCATCCGTTACACATGGCGCATCATTCCCAAGCTTCGAAGGTCTAGAATCTATCCCCGCGCGGAGCGAAATGAACGAAGCATCTCGGATCCTTCAAAGGTTTCGGAGATTCCAAACTCCGGTTAAGTCGACAGCCACGGCCCATCTGCCAGGAAGCCTGTCCATCTACGTAACACTCCTCATGCTCAAATCCCGTAGACCAAAGTGACGTCCGCGCAATGCGCCCAATGTGCTACTGGTGCATCATTTTATTACGGACATACGATCCTCCACACGTCAAAAGGCTCCCCCTCTCAAAGAAGACGGTGACTCAACTCAAACTCAGTTCAATCATGACCACGCATTCGGGACCATCCCCTTGCTTATTTTCTTCCCAGTGAATACGTTCACGCAAATAATGTGCTATTAGCACATCAGTATAGGTGATCATTCCTACAGACGGAAATGAATAAGACCCTCAAAGGCGATCTGACACTGACGACCACAGATTCTGGGAAAATATGAGAAGTACGACACTTTACGTGCTGAAAGGCTCCCCCACGCAAGGCTCTCCCCATATGCATTGATATTCCCCACCGGCATAGTACTTAAAATGGACGCGTCTGAGAGTTTACGCATCTCGCTTAACACATTCACACCTTATCGACTCCGTGTATTTGACTCGGAGTGACAGCGACTGTGAGTTCGTGCTGTGCTATGAGTCATGTTCTATGTGCTATATGATGCTGTCCTGTTCTGTTACTTTATTTACGAGCAGGGGGTTGGTATGAGACAACGGATTCGCGAACATGTAAGCAAGTCGTGATCTACTTTGAAGGAGGAATTTGACATTAATATTGGTGGGCTAGAGCTAGCACCACAACGAGGAGTCGTCCGGAGAAACGTTATTACAATCTTCAGCCTGTTTGGTGTTTGGCAATTAATGGCACGCTTCTGAAATTCTGAGCATTCAGATGCCAAAATCTTGATAGTATGCGAGCCTCGGACAAGCTATGTATGCTGCCACCGTTCCTGATAACAATGCAAAATCTGTGGTTACAACCGTACTCATCATTATACGCACTCTATAGATGTTATGATGCCACTCTGCCAGCAACCGCGACGATTCCTCATCATATCGTGATCCACGCGAGGAGGGAAACGAAGCATGTCGGAACCCTTCATGGAGACAAGGACTCAGTGCCACATTGACGATCATACCTTGAACTCCTGCCCGCGAGAAGAGGAACGTGAAGCGTCTCGTTCTCAATGGAGAATCGACCACACAGTGACAATCCGGAACGTTATGGAAGGACCCCTCAGTTCCTCGTTTGTGCGCAGAGGGAAAACGAAAATGAAGCATCTCGGAGGCCTTTAAGGAGAATCGACAACGTCACCATGTGTCTCGAAAAACACGGGACGTGCTACGATCCACCGAACAGCGAAGGAAGCCCAATACACTACTTTTTATTACACAGCAGGACGCCTCTAGGAGTTAAACACGCACGTTCGATGGTATGAAGCGACCTTGTTCCCTATATGTTCGTTGTTTAGACGACAAACATACATCCATGATACCAGGTATAGCTATGGTTCCGTCAGTCGCATTGTCTGATGTCGTGATCATCATGAGTAGATTTGGAAAATTACTTTGTGGCGACTATCCTTGAGATACGCGCTGGAAGAATCGGAACGACCGGGTGGTCCTATATCGGGGAGACTATACTTAAGTACTGACTGTTCACTTGTCCATGCTGACATCCTTTGTGTTGTTCATCCCCGTGATTTCGGAGCCGGCATAGGGGGTGCAACAATTAATGTTAACATTAATATTACTCAACCACTCTCACAACATACTCCACAGACTTCCTCGAATGACGAATGTCAAATACCGGCCATGCGCATGCCCCGCGACATGAATTTTCTGATGCCACCACATGCCATGGACTTATCAGGGTTGCCTCAGCGGCTCAGACCGGGCACGCAACGCCGAAGCTTGAGTCAATTGTGCGGGCATGCACTGCCGAAACCTATGATTCCAGATTCCCAGTCAGGCTCGTTGCGGTGCCATGGGGTGCGGTATCTTTCTGGGCCTTATCTACCCCAAACTTTTGCCGGTGGGCGTAAATCGATCGATTAGGAGTCTAGGTCCAGAGGCGCCTAGGTATATATGTATGGCAGCTCCGGGTACTATATAACACTTTGTTCAGAGATCGAGTTGAACCTGAACGCGGCTGGCGCCATCAAGATTAACATCGGTACCATCCGTCCTAAATCCCAGTTCTGTCCAACCTTCCAAAAGGGCTTTTAATATAAGTGAGTGGGTGGGTGGGCTCATATACACGTATACGTAGATTCCGAAATTTTGGTATGGGCATGGGTGATGGATTCTGCGCGGGCATCGATATGAAATCAGCCATGTCACGTCATGTTTTCGATTTTTGATTCATGATGTCTGGAAACGTGCAACGGTTACGAGATAAGTAGGAGAGTTATGGAATGGGGTAAGATACGGTCCTGGACGGACCGGCCGTACCATAGCCATCGTTCAACGTTTATTAATGCGCAGTTCTTTGGGAATGGGCACTCTAACTCGTGCAACAACTCAAGGCAAGGCGCAGGACACTGCACCCTGAGAAGACAAATGTAAGTATGCGCCGCCGCGGGCAGCACTTGCTTCCAGCACCTCATGCGCAGCACCAGCACCACACTCGTGGAGCCGGTGGCTTGAAATGAAGAAGATTCCATCAGATCTCACTGTAGCGTGTGCTTATCATGCACACCCCAAATACAACTCTGTGTCAATAAAATGACAGAGTACAACTGAATCGGGGATTCAGTAGACAACGATCGCCGCCCGGATGCAATTTTAAAAAGTGATAAGGACGGGCCTGGGGATGGATAGCGTCGACATCAATGCAGATGGCGATTATGAATGGAATATAGTAATTTTTCATGTGATGACGATTATGAGTTGATCGTGCAATCCAGACTTCAGGTCCCAGATAGAATAGATCAACGTCGTCTAGTTCTGGTAGTCTGGAATTTAGACGTTTCGCGACGCAACCGCCTGCCCAGGTTAGTATGATTGGACAGATAGTGCGTGCAACGTAGGACATGTACCTGCTAGCTCTTTCTTTTTCAATTTCTCGCCTCTCTACTTCTTCCGCCGTGAGCACCTCGAACCGTGTTCGGAATTCTTCTGCTTCTGTCCATTCACGCCATACACTCTGGAGAACCTTTGGGCCTTTGGTGCGGCCCCAGCCCATGCCCAACCCTGTTTTGTCTTTCATGCCTTCGGCTTCTTTGTCTCCGCCGATGACGCCCCATTCGATAGCGTCTTTCTTGTGCTTTATGAGCTCCTCGTGGATCGCATGGGCTATGAGCGGCAGTGCCTCTCCTGATAAACCCAGTTCGGTACAGAGCTGCGAGGCGAATGCTTCAGGCGTGAGAGGCGAAAGCAAATCCCACTCTATGTGGTCAAGTAAATGATGCGTCGCTATCTGCACGTCGATCTGTAAACGTCAATGGTTGAACCAGATATAGATATATCATTATTAATAGGGAGAACAAGCGCACGCTTAGGATAACACGACACTCAGGAACCTCCTCGCCCGCTTCAGTCGCAACATGGGGATCCAAGCCCGACTCAATAGTATGGTCTACACCTATATCCATAGAAGCAACGCCTTCGTGGTCTTCGATTTGGGCACGAATTTGGTTTGCAACTGTTTCCACCCATGGGACAGTGGGAAGGTCGAGGTCTGCGCAGAATACTTTAGCGAATGATTCAGGTTTGATGATGGTCTCGTTCAAGTTCCAGACGAAACAGTCGCGTATTCGGAGGGTGTCCGTTTCGAATTCGACGCGGATAGGGACTAGGGACGCGCGTGTTTGTGCTTGCGCTTCAAGCATGTCAGGTGTACTGTTCACATTGTTATTTATTTGACAGGACAGTAGTAAAGTACGCACGGATATTCATGTGCAGTTGGAGCGACAGGTTTTGCTTTGATGAACCGACTTGGAGGGATCATGCCTAAGTAACTCTGGTCCAACTCTCCCTTGTCGTTCTGCATCGGTGTAGAACGCCGTTGTGGTTGTGGCTGAGGGGTAGACATCCCACTACCCGAGTGAAAAACAGACATGCCAGTTCCCATTCTCCGGGTCCTTAGAGTCGTCCTCATACCTCCACTAGCGATAAAATCAGAATCGTCGGACTCGATAGCACCAGCATCTGGGAACTCGTCTCCTGAACCTGGTTCTGCATAATTTATCATGCCTCCGCGGCGGGTAGAGGCTCTTGTGTTTCCGGCTGCTGCAGAGGGCTGGGTGAATACGGGTTGTACGAGGAGGGTTGTTCCTGTGCGTAGGCGGGAAGCATATGTGGAGTGGAGTGCCTGTGAGACAACGGGGAGTGGATGACGGGGTGGGTTTGGGGGCAAAGGAGGAGCAACTTGTACGGGTGCTACTGGTTGAGGGGGTGGTTGGTATACTGGAGCAGCGATGATCTGTTGTGGAACTGGTTGTGCAATAGTCTTCGCAGTGCGATGACGAGCACGAGCAGTCTTGTTAGGATTGGTTGTTGACCAAGTGTGAACATTTTTGAGGTAAGCTGATGCAAGTTTAGTGAATTTGAATGGATGAGTTAATGAGACGAACCTTTCGAAGTTGACTGTTGGGGTGCGGGTGATACGTAGTGCTGAAACTGGTTCGTAGGATTATTGGCTGCATTTGAGAGCTGCGTTATAGTTTGTCTCAATTGTAAATCTGTTAAGTTCGTCATGTTTGTCGGGTAGGTCGCCGAGGACGACGCATCGGCCATCTTAATGGTAGCTACCCGAGAATCGTTGAGCGACCATACAGAAAGTTTCAGCCGTATTACATAATCATAAACAATGATGTCATGTTGACTTTTCTATCAGTCTCCTACTTCCACTGGCAGCGTGCGTATACTATGCGTTCAAAAAGCGATCTTCTGAGCGACACTTGGTCAGAGATAATCCATAGTTCATCGTGAAAAGGCCGTTTTTCGGGAAATGGGATCTACGATGACCTCTGGCAGTGTTGGCCCATAGGGGATTAGCACATCTGATTCTTTACAGGATGTTTATTAAAAGACCATCTAGATCAACAAACAAGAAGGCGATAAGTGTGCGGTCACCAGAGCTTTGAATACACTCGACACACGTCCCGATACTCGTGAAGCGTTCCTCCATGCTGTCCACATCTTCCGAAGATTCATCATTCACGAGCATCCCAAAGACGATGTATGTTTTTCAGCTGTCAACTTGCTGTGCCCGTCCGGCTGACTATTCTGCAATCGACATCATAATAATGCTCGAACGGGGCTTTGTATAATGCTTTATTATTCATAAACATAAAGCACTATATGAAGCCCTGTTCGAGCATTATGGATGACGTGGCTGGTATCGTCGATGACCCAAAGTTTGGAATGTAGCACTGCACACTTACTGTGACAGCTACGCGTGGGCCTACACCCCACAGTATGTTGGCTTTCATCGTAAAATTTCAGATGCTTGTGCCCTCGAGAGGATGTCTTGTACAAATATACATTGCACGGGTTCCGTTCCATCCTTTTCGGTTTGAAAAATGCTACTCAAGTCCAATTTCAGGACATTCAGCTCGCCAGCCCTATGCTCATTCCATTCCATCCTACGGTTACCCATGTCCTGCACTTCAGTAGTGCTGCAGAAGTTATAGACTAGGTCTATGATACATTCCTTGAAGAAGGCCCCAAGGTTCCGCCTGGAAATCATGCCAGCAATGATTTCCTTGTCGGACTCTCGTTGGTTGGGTTGACGACAAGTAACCACTATTTACCAATGAATTTTAATGGGTGGGACTGATCTTCTTTTGGAGTGGGTGAGTGTCTTCAATCAAACGTGTCAATCAGGCTGATATATCATGCCATCGTCATCAGAGTGTTTTTGCTAAAGAATATCTAGGGTTTTCGCAATGTTAGTTCTTGTATCGGCGCCGCGACAGGGTTCATCTCAGCTTGGGAAGCATCCTGGCCAAGATGGTTACTATAACAGAATTGAAATCAGTTTCTCGCGCAGGTTCAAAGTCTTCCGGAACAACACGTTTTTTTCTATCGGAACATGCCATGAAGTCAGAAGATAAGATTCGCTCATGGATGATTTTCTCGGAGGGTCCTCTCAACTTCGTCCTTCAAACCTGCTGATGACAAGGTCTTTTTCATCAGCATAGGCATTGACATTCATTCACTCATGGATAGTTTCGCTATCTTAATTAGTGTGGTTACCACAACAGAATCAAAATTTGTTTCTCCCGGACCGTGCAAGCTCGAAACTTGCCGAGCGTTGTGGAAGGCTAGTGAGACCTAGTCAAGAAAACTCGGACAGGTTGTGATATGCCGTCTGCACTGGCGAGCCAGTTGGCGCATCTCTAAATACATCTCTCCTCGAATGTTACACTAACAACAACGAAGACGGATGAAATCATCTTTTCACTGCTCAAACCGCCGACGTTCATGACTTCGACTCGATCCATACACTCGCTGGCAATTCCTTCACGCAATTTACTCTCATTTTTCCTGCTTTTACTGCACGAACAGTAAAACTGGCATCAGATAGTGATCATGGGTCTTTAACCAGACTTTATTTTCCGAGGTTGTAAGGAATCTCGGCTGCACCATATAATCTCGGGAAGTGAACGCGAACCTTGATCGCAGCTTCACGCGTTTCTATTCCTATTAGGACCTAGACTGGTGACCAGTCCCTCTATAAGGCAAACCTATTGAGTTGCACGCAAGTCTCGGACACATTCTGCAAAGTAATACCAACTCAGGTTTTACAGTGAACCCGCCGACAAACGCATAGTGTACTCCTACAGAAAAATACCTCCTTATATATGCCAGTCAACGCTAAAACCATGCTGCCGACGCCCGGTAATATTGCGCCATTGATGCGCCATTGATCCCGAAGATTCCCAATAAGTGTCGAGCTCGTACCTCGACCCCTGATAATCCAACAAAACCGTCGATAGAGGTTTGCCTCATAGAGGGGCTGGTCACCAGTCTAATTAGGACCGTCAGGCCCACAATCAAAGTACCAGAGCGGACCAGCTGTTTACATAATCATGAACGATGATGTCATTTTAACTACTATAAAATATCGACTATTCGATTTCACTCCACCATATCATCATGTCTTCTTCCTCCAAAGACGATACACCCCGTCCTCCTTCAAAGGTCGTCGAACCAACCAGAGTCAACACCGCACCACAACAAGGTACTATTCTTATTCCAGCAACCTCGCTTAGACCTAATAAACGCAGCTGCCACTTCACCTGGCGATGGCACTCATATTCCCGCGGACCAGATTCGCCATCCCTCCGAGGTCGATCGCAATGACCCCAATATAAACGTGGTAGAGATCCCTGCAGAAAAAAAACCACCCCCTTCCTTCAAAGAGCAAGTATTTGGTGAGTGTCTTTCATACAATTCGGGCATACAAGCTGACAGGCCGGTAGGTTATGCCAAGGTATGCCAATGCTGCGATCCGCATATGTTGTAGCATATAACTCATTGATTACCTTGCCTGCTTGCACTCAGGTCATCCGCGGAACGGTCAGTCACTTGCTCATCTTCTGTTGTTCACTTCATTTATCTGTCTAAAGGCTCTTGGTAAATCAGACGTCAAGGAGCACGGGGAACAAGTGTTGCGAGGTGAAGAAACCATTCCAACAAAACGCCGAAGCTCGACTTCGGATTGATATATTCGTCGAGTCACTCGAGTCCGGTCACCGCAGACCACATGGGGTATTGTATAGTAGGACATTCAAGGTAATATATTTACTGATGAGGATTTATCTTCCCATTGCCAAAGTGTAACAGTAATATACGAGATCTTCCGAATATTCAAACGTTCAAACTCCACGCTCAACCGCAGTATATGCACTTACCTTGCAATGGGGGGTTCCCTTGATTATATAGGTGAGAAAACGAAGCTGGAAATTTGGATATCATCCTCTTGTATACTGAGCTGGATGGGCAGAATGAGCGAATTTAAAACTTATACAAGGGTAGCCACATTATGTAAAGTGTTTCCGGCTCGGGACATTTAAAGAATGGAAGCCTGGTGGCGCCTGTCACAAAGGTTAATTTGTCTAAACTTGAACTGGACACCCCCTTTCAATCGATACAGATACTTACAGTACCGCCGACAACTCAGAAGGCGGAAACATACGGAACCGAATCTTTAAAAAGCTTTGCCTGCTCTCGCTTTAAAATTTCACTTGAACAACCATCGTCATGACTGTACCATCTACTTCACCTGTCTTCGATGAAAAACATATCGAAGAGCCTTCCATACCTTCAAAAATACACGCGATCAACCCAGTCGTATCCAGCGCCGAGTTTATTCTCGAAGTAAGTTTTTATGACGACTTCAATCAACGATGATCACCGTGATCATCAGAAAACAAACATCATCAAAATCAACAACGATGCAGTCAAAAAAGCCACACAATACGTCAGTCCAAGCTTCAAGAACCTGGCGTATCTGATCTATCCCCGCAGATCTTGCAAAAACTCGCTTCCGAGTCCTATACTCCGCGCACATGGCGCACGCACCCCTTGCATATCTGTCCGCCGGAACCGTATGATCCCGAGGATATACTCACCGGTGCATGTTTGAACTGGTTATTCCTCATCTCTTCTTTAAATTTCAGCTTTTGGTCGGAAAAGGAAGGCCAGCTGGATCGTTACGGCGTTGAATGGTGGACTAGTTGGGGTAGTGAGACGATGACGGTGCACACTGGTTATTGGAGTTTGGTCGCTGCTTTCAATAGAGGTGAGAAAATGCTTCTTCTTCTTTTTCTTTTTATAGAGTCCGAAGGACCCGATCACCAGCATTAGAGGAGGGTATACCCATAATCGACCCTAAATTTTATTCCTCCGAGACGCTGTGCCCAGACTCGCTCATCGCACATGTATTCCGCGCTGCACCCCAATCCACCGAATCTATGCCCTTGTTTAATGAGCGCCTGGCGATCATGCGCGAAGTCGGTGCTATACTGTGTAGCGTAAGCTTTTCACCTTGTGCATATATGCATGCTGGTTTATGAACATATGGTTTATAGGATGATTTTGGAGGATCATACCTAGGGTTTTTAGAAGCATTTCAAAGAAGACACGAGAATCAGGGCACGGCGCTCGACCTCGTCCAATTCGTCACAGACTCGTTTCCAAGTTTTAGGGATGAGCGAATGTTCAATGGACGACGAGGCAAGTCAATGACGCTCAACTAGCGTCTACAAGACTGACGACTCAATGCGCACAGTATGTTTCTGGAAACGGCCCCAAATCTTGGTAGCAGAGACCTGGGCAGCCTTCTACCCCGAAAACCCCTACACCCCACACCCCATCTTCCCCGGCCTCGACGGAGCGCACATAAGCGCTTTAACGATGTTCGCGGATTATCGTGTCCCCCAGATCCTGCACCACATGCGGATCCTCGCCTATCCCCCATCGCTCGTACACAAACTGCGCGCAGGCACGCGCTTCGCAGCCGGATCGAGAGAGGAGATGAGCTTGCGCGCGGCGAGCATCGTTGCTGTTGAGCGAATCAGGAGTGAGATGATAAGATGTGGATCGGATTGGGAAGCGAGTTGTGTGTTGATTGATTTTTATCTTTGGGATTTGGCTAAGAAGGTGCAAAAGGGGGAAGAGTGTGTTGAGGGGATTGAGACGGGTGATGTCTTGCCAGCGCATAGGACGAGGAGTATCTGGTATTAATTTTTTTTAGTTCATTGGTAAATGTAGACTTCGTATTGCTTTGTTTTGTTTAATACTTTTTATTAGAAATTGCATTCCAAATGTAGACATGAACGGGGCGGTCAGCTCGCTTACAGCCGTCTTCTTGATGGCCGTGTGGATTGAGTGAGGTAGTGATGGACCACCCATCAATGGTCATGACGTAGATGTGGATTACACTGATCAGCCCGGTATTCTAAGTCGTCAAGACGCTAGGCTATCTATATAGAGTGTATGAGGCAAGAATAACACGACACTCCGCCAGCGACAGCGTCAGTAGTCCACGGTGTGGTATATAAATAACAATCATATCATGCGAATTCTGGAAAAGCCCCAGCGTCATCCGAGGAAGATATCGACGGAGGACCACCAGAGCCAGATCCATCTCCTACATAGGAATCCGTTACGAGTAGGATAGGAACTGTGAGCCGCAGTTCCTTGAAAGGTGATTTGGAGAGGTCGGGCGGAGTCATCGATAGGACTACGCAATCCTTTATGAATAGATCTCAGTTGAGGCCATCAACAGAGACCGTCAAGCAAATGCCTACCTTGGTCGAAAAACCGCCCGCCCTAAAACCTCCGACCTTGATGTCAGGACTGATGTAGATATCTCCTGAGAATGCAACCCAGTGTGCACCATCACCCTATCGGAATCACGTCAGTCGTCAAGCACCTTTTGTCAAATGCACTGCGTGTCATACTGCGTGTCTGAAGGCGCCTTCGCCAATACAATCGACTCTCCAAATGTCGGCGCGGGTGCCGAGTATCAAAGCGTTGCTATCGAGCGAATGTATCAGGTACAGTCACACAAATATCGCTAAAACAACAAACCGAACATCAACAGTCGTCTGCCTCATCAACTGTATTTTTGTGTGTTGCGTTTTCGAAGACTTGGTTACCATTGGTCCCAGAGGTATAAATGCAGCAAGAGATATCGCTGAAGACGAGAACATGATGTGGAAGGGAATGGGCTCGTGCATGCAGAATATTCGACTGGCTGGGAGATAGAACTGATGTCCAGGAATCATCAATATCGGCATATACATCCATTCACAGCATCGACTAACCTTCACCATAATATCATGTCCTCCCTGATTTGCATGGATCAAAGTTGGAAAAACCTTCCATTGCAAAGTCTCAATTATTCCCCATTGACCAGGTACCAGAGGCGGTGGCAACGGGGAAGACGGACAAGTTCGAGGAAGGTACTCAAACGGAGTCGAAATCGCCCTGTAAACCGTGAAAAGGGGTTAAGACGATCCCACCTAGAAACACACCAATCTCCACCTCCCAACAACGACGACTTGACAGCGTGTGGTATGGTGTGCGGCTTCACAGCAACAGCGCTAATACTGTAGTCTATCTTTGCGCGAAATCCAGGTAGCCCGGACAGATGAGACTCGTGGCTCGGCGGGAGGGGCTATGCTCGTGATCGTCAAGATACTGTTCAAACTTTGCGCCGTTCACATACATAGGTTTTTCCGCCGTCTGAAAAAGTGGTCGGAAGAGGGAGACTGAACGGGAGTGAACGCGGGCATGGCGCTTCGTAAACTCTGTCCTTGACCCACAGAATGGTCTTGTTGAGAAACAGTTTACAGTTCGTCGCCCCGCTTCCAGCCACTTCCTCCATCATGAGAGTGCCTTCGATCTAAGCGGACCGTATCAGAACAGACCCACATTCATCCGGCTAGTCCACTCACTTGAACTTCAACGCTCGTAATACCATCTCGTTTGTGGACTTCGAGGGCACCCTCCACAGACGCGCCAAAACCATAGACAGGAAGCGTGACGTGGTCGTCTTGGCCAGCAAGCCGAAGACTCACGCCACCATTTTTGGTCTGCTTCACAAATTCGCGCGACGGTCGGGTAGGGTTTAGACGTGGATTGTGGGCTAAACGGAATTCATGAGCCTGGGGAGCAGCGGTATACGTAGGCGAATGGACCTGCGATGAGGGGGTGGGGTACCCGGGGAGAATCACGTTGGTTGCAGTGGTCATGGTAGTGCACTAGTAACGTTCGGAAGACGCCATCTCCTTCTGGAGCGATTGGGAGTTGTGGAACGTAGAGTACCATGCGGGTCCTTGGCTATACTTAACCCTGGCTTCCCACTCCTTTCGGCGCTCACGGCCTAATGAGTATTAGGTGGTCACCTATAGTTCGGGCGCGAAGTTCTTCTAACTCGATGCTACGTTTCAATGCTGAAATAAAGAAAACCGCAGTCCGGGCGCAGTTCTCTGTGGCCATGCTGTATTGGTCCGCTGGAGCTTGAATGACACTGAAACCTAGAACGAGGTATTTTTTTGTGGACAAGTTTAGATGACAAGAAGCAATGAAGACCATATGCACCATGTGGCTGTGCACTCAACAAGTGTGGCACATATCATGATATCCCACATAGGCATTCGGCTGACAAGCCGTTCAAACATCAATTGACGTGTACATGTATGAGTAATCACAGTCGCTTCCAATTACTCCAGATGCTTATAAGTGCGTAATGCATAAAGTCGTCCATACGCGAGATTCCAGAAGCGCCTAAAATCCACCCTTACCACGAACCCGCGCGATACTCCCCTGGATTCCTTTGACCACCCCTCGAAATCCCGACCCAACACCAGTAGAGTCCGTAAGTGGGTTGCCGTACATATCACGGTATATGCCGTCTTTCGCCACCTCATGTAGATACGTGTTTTGATTTCTCCGGATGCCATCAAGCCAATCCTGACATAACATAGGGTTGTCGACCATAACGTTCACCTCTTGGCTATGATACCAGGATTGCGTATCTGGAATTTGATGAGTATCAGTCAAGTGACCCATCAGTGAGAATCAATTATACCTTGGTTGCCATTTCCTACGATCCCAACAGAATCATCAATAATCATGAGTTTCACCTAGAATCAGATGAGGGCTCTGTCGTAGTTTCGATAAAGATAAGAACGAACGTGACAGTTCCGTTTCTGCGCGGATGCATTAATAGGCTTGATTTGATCTTTGCCTGAAATGCTTGGTGAGTCCTCAAAAGACAATTCGCGAGAGAAGTACATGCCTGTATACCAATAGAGTTTGAGTTTCTCTTTCTCCTCGTCCGTCAACCGTGCGAACATTGTCTTAGAAACTTCTTCATTTATGCCTCCCTGCCCAGGCAGTGCTTCCCCACCATCATTAAACCCCACGTCTATATACAGTATGCATTGGATGCCACGCCTGACTGCGTTCAAAATGCCTTCAACCACAGGGGCTGCGTTTAAAGTCGGACTTTGGATGAAAACCTTCCTCTGAGCGTATTTCAACCCTGCAAGCCAGGCCGCATCCTGCATGTTGCGCAAACTACTGGCATGATTTCCAGGACTCCCACTCGGTGCACGGTTTACCAATGCCATGGGACATTCCCCATGACGTGCGTGGAGAATATGTGGAGAATAATCATCTTCAGACGATGCTGGTGGCTCATATGGCACACTGGCATGCGTATCTGGCTGATCTCCAGCATCTGCATGACATCAGATAAGGGAACTTGGTGTGAAAGGAGACGATGGCTTACTAAGGTGTTCTGTAATTGTCTGATAGGTGCCGGAGATAAATGGGATTCCTTCATCTAGAGACCCAGAAGGGGCAGGATCTTCCTCTCCTCCTTCATCCACGTCTCCGTCGTGTATACCGCCGGCCTCCTGTTGCAGTATCTTGAAAAGTTCCGCCCCTTCTCTGCCATCCAGATTCCAGGGCGTGGCATACTCATTATCCATTCCAAACTTGTAGCCCCCCTCAGGTGGCTGGTACGGGGTATCGAGTAACGGAAGAGGTGGGTGCATGGATCTGAACCAACTGATGAGAGCAGTATCATACAAACTGTCGACAATCGGTCCCTCTAAGTGAATCATCATCTCCATGTTAGGGCGGTCTTGAATATTATTCGAGTTCAGGAGCGCCATTTTGCGATCCACGATCATGAACTTGCAATGGAATGTTCCCAAAACAGGTCTATGGATCATATAGTAATTCGCATATGAGAAAAACTGAGGAAGCTCACTGATGAAAATTCACTAATTCGAAGTCTATTCCTGGCATATCGCTCCTCTTGGGGAGCTTTACTTCATCACTGGCCATTTCTGCATCGTCGACGACAACGTGACTTTCCGTGAGCATCTTTAAATTTGCACGATCATACATCATCTTCACCACGACCTTCTTACCCCTTTTTATCGCCCTGCGCGAGAGTTCGAGCAAGGCATCGCATATTTGCTAGCGGACTTGGATGTCTGCCAAAAGTTCGTCGCCAAAAACACTTCTGACTCAGCACGGACAATGCAATCATAATGATGCTGTATGATATCCGGAATGCTGCTCAACGCATTAGCAAAAGATGAACAGGGAACTAATAACCGCGTAATCACACGGAAATGATGCTCAGGTTCACGACACCTCTAGAACCCAGCAAGGGAGGCGATACCACACCTGCCCAAGGATTTGTATCGAGCGTAGCAAGCATGTCATAGTAGATCTTTTTATGAAATAAGTCAGGATCAACACATCCGCCGCATTTCGCTCACCTTTAAAAATAAATCACTTGGTCTACTGCCGAAATCTCCACACTCGGCGGCGCGGTCGAGATCAGCTTGTGTGGGTTCAGGTAGTGTCTCATTCGCATTTCCACGCTGCAGCACGCCCATGAATGTCTCCAAATAACCTTCTGCAAATGTGGGCATCTTGTGATGTTCTGCATAGAGCGTTTTGGCAAGATGGCCGGGCGATGATGTCGGGGAGGCTGCGAGCGCTGCAGTAAGCGTCCTCTCGGAGTGAGCCAGCGAGTAGACCCGCCTGAGACGGTCATTGTGGTGTAGAGGAGAGTGCGAAACTGGACGCAGCATCATGACGATGTCGGCTATTAAAAGAATTTGATTTCAACCTTCAAGCAGTACTAAGACTGCGTCGCGAAACAGCCGTGTCATTGCGCGGATGCAATTTGGCCACGCAGCTCCTCCATTCCAGTTGACGAATTTTACCGAGGCTACGTTTTACAGCAAGTCCTAGATATAATTCGCATGAAGCCTAACAGCCTTCTAAATCCAAAATCATATCACTGCAAGTCAAGGGAATCGTGTGAAGTTCGCCAAACTTGCTGACAGACATATAGAAACACATGCTGCATCACCGACCAGGGATGACTCGAGGTGTCAGTGAGAAAGAACACCCACGGCACCCTCGAAACCAACGTGTCACTCCAGTCTGACTCGGAGCGCTAACGAGAGCAGACATCCTTGTCATCACAAACGTGGGAGCTGAAGCAGTGTCAATGTGTTTGTATTGACTCGGAGACCGTAAGTACAGGGCCATGGATCGAGTGCGGATCGCGCAATAACCAATGCCATGCCACTACTGCGGACCTACAGGAGTATGGATATGTGGGAAAGCCGCTGTGAGAGCGAGTGTCATGGAGTCACTGAGTTGGAACATTGTGGAGAAACGAGTCCACGATCAAAGATGAGTGATACTGATCGTAAGAAGTTAGCTCGATAACAGTAGCATCTAGTATAAGACAATTACGCTCAGTCGACCGTCGGCCGCGGTCAAAGTCGCGAAGAGTACTAGTGCGGAAGTCTCATGATCATGATGATCGGATTCTGGTAAAGTGAGAATAGCTGTTCAATTCTACAGCATCTGTGAAAATATAGCAAGTTTACATTGGACCTAGTATGTCGTCAGCTCGCCACTCAGCTTGGCAGGGGCTGCGGAACTATCATCGGCGCTGACAAACAGTGATAGCAACCGCGGGCCCGTATTACGGCCGTGTACACCTCCAGTGCCTTGAAGCTTGTCCGAATATCTAACGGTATAAGTAGCTACAAGTATTACGGGGCCGTGCAGGTCGGTTACGCTAGGAACGCGAAGCAGAACACATTTGAATGACACAAGGCTCACACTAAGGTAACCGCTTGAGTAATCGCTCATACTAGTACATTCAGAGAATTAAACTGTTCCATGAACAGAATCGAAGATATTATTTGGGTGAGGGTACGAAGTCCGCAACCAGTGCGTATGTATATGATACAGACTTATAAAAACCATACGTTAGCAATATAGCATGAAGTAGTAATTTATAAATAGTGATAAGGATATAGTATATGACGGTATGGTTGTGGATAAATATACAGTGCGGTAGCCAAAACATAATGAAACGAGAAAAAATGAGTTCATGAGCGATCGATCCATGGTTCTGTAGCAAGGCGTATGGGGATGGCGCGTTGAAGTGCAAGGTTGGGTCTCAATTCACCAGGGGGCAGTAGTAAAGACAACACAATGTAGTCCTGGAATCACTTCATCAGTTCGGTTTCAGACTGTCCATAGAGACACCAACTCACCGCAGTACTAATCTGGCCGGTGATGAAACCAGTGCTCAAGACGGGAACTTCACACCGAAGCTCGCCATTCCAACTCCATGACACAGGCGCGTCTGATTTTGATACCACGACTTTGGAGGAGGATGACGAATGCAGCATCATCTGTCCCCGACCAAGAACTTGGTCGTGAACGAACGACGTGCCTGGAATGTTGACGGTAGTCTGTCGTAGTATAAACACGCTTAAAACATGTTCTATTTCCGAGGGATTTTGATGAGAAAGGAAGAGCTTCGCAAGATCGTGCAAGAAGAGTGGAGAAGTCTCTAGTCGCAAATGGAAAGGAATCTTCTCCGAAGCAGTGAATACGCGGACGGAAGGGAAGAAGAACTTAAAAATAGACTAGCATCAGTTTCTGAATGGGCGATCGCGAGGACGTCGACTTACATGACAGCGCGCCAAGAATGCTGCGTTTCCTGTGTCGACCGCTGGCTCCGTGATCCAAACATTCTCCATCCAGTCCTCGGGACACTGCTTCACCTCAAGGAAGGAATTTGGCACTGGCCTTGATGGCCGTACTCGGGGGCGGTACCTGATGTGAATGCTCATGGATACCTCCCTGATGATGATGGTTTCAGTTTCGAGATCCATTTAGATATGCTGTACACTCGCCTGGAAAGTTTTTTTCCAATCATGATGTTTCTTGACTTTGTGACAATGATCTGCAGTGTGTAAACTATAGCCACCCGTCGCGGTGCTGATAGCTCAAAGGACGGCGGTAGGCGGAAATGACGATCCTGGGCGCGCTCTCGATAGGACGTTGGAAAAGACATTGATAATGGCATGATGCTGGGACATTGTTCATTTGGAGTGGAGCTCTCCCATAGGATCCGCTCCTTTGCAACAAAAGTAATCCCTTTGGAATGTTGCCCAGAAACGTAGAGACGGCCTTCAAGCTGATGGGTGATGTTAGAAACGACATGATGGAACGCCGAACACGACATACCTTTGCTGCAACAGATACGACTCCCCGACGGTGGCCAAGTGCGACTTCACCTCGAATAGTACTCCCCAGACCATAGTACGGATGACGGTCCTCTTCACGACAGTCCATCAGTCTAAGGGTCATCTCTCTTTCCCGATAAGTAAATGAGACAGCGTCTCCACGATGGGACAAGCAAGGTGATCGTTGTATGCACTGTTCGCCAGGAAGCAGTTTAGAAGAATAGTCAGGTGCAGGTAAAGATGGCGTATACTCTGGCAAGAGGTGAAGGGAAAATGAATCCATGTTTGCAGGAGATGTGGGGGGCGCTTGGAGGATGGAGCGATAAGCATGATACAGCTTTATAACCAGCGGTGTTGACAGTTGCATCAATTACGGACAAAACGTGGATTCGGGGACAACTCCGTTGAATGCAGTAAAGATGCCATCTGGACATAACCGGTGGCCGAATCGCTGTGTTTCTTGGCTCAACGTAATTAAGGGAACATGAAATTGATATGATATGACGTCACTAGTCGGCCTCGCGTGTCCTGATCGTATCCCACCCGGCGGACGCTCACTGCGAGTCTGGGGGCCTCGACAACTCTTCAATTCCCATAAGAAATGAAAGCTCCCATCGACGCTGTGGCGCTGTGGCTGCATCGGCTGCCATCAACGACGCTGCTCTCAGGCTGGCCGCCAGAACCCAACCACCAAAGTTGTAAACCATACCCGCATGGTATGTATGAAGATTTCTAAAGACGGGCGCGTGTTAGACCTTCAGGTACAGGAGCAGTGCCTTGCCCGCGCTGATACAGCGAGTCCTGCACCAGTGGCGCCGCGCAAGTACCGCACACAGCATTCTATTTTTGGAACTCTACTAGTAGCATAGGATAAGTCCATCTGCTGTACTTTGGTATAGTTGCATCGGTTCTATTCTATACTATGGTAGATCCAAACATATTTAACACAAGAAAAGATCTTGTGGTTCGCGACAGAAAATGCACGCTATTGTAGCAAATATAGTATGAGTAAACGCGGCTCCCGGGTGTACAGTGCTCTCAAGACTCGAGAAACTTGTAGACAGATTACTAAATGGACCAGAAACTATTTGTGAGTTTATAATGGGTATAAAAGTTTGACTAGTTCTAGAATATGTTAGAATGGAATGTGCGGACCAAAGCCGTGCGCAGTGACCGTCTCAGACACGCTACCAAGTCACTGCATGATCCGACCATGGATCTGTCACAAGACGAATCGGATGACAGTATTTTGACCCGAGAAGAGAGCACTTTGCTGGCTGCAAAGGTTCGAGGGAGAGCACAATAAAATCCTAAATATATCGTCAGCATGGAAATTACAAGAATCATAATTGAAGACTTACTCTGACAGAGAGTAGGTTTGTTACAAAGCTTCCGGCCGTAACATCTTCCGTACATCGTACTTCGCCATCCCAGTCCAGGCAGTCAATGCCCTCGCCAAGGGGGACGTTGCGATATGAGTGATGGTTTTCGGGTAGAGGGGCAGAGGATGTCAATTTCCCTTCTCCTATTATTCGACTGGACGCTTTTTGTTCTTCAAAGACTTTGGTAACCACTTGGCGAAGTAAGTAGACGCGGATATTTATTTCCCCTGAGGGGGGGACGAGAAGGCCGTGGTCAAGTGCAGATTTTTCAACGAACAGGGCCAATGAACTCGATGGGGCACGTAATTGGAGGTGGAACGGTATGGACTCGGATAACGGATACACTTGTACTGAAGGAATAAAGAGCTACCACAGCAGTCAGGACCATGAGCAAACCATAATTTGTCGAAAGGCTTACAAGACATTGTACCGGTGTAAGCCCGGAACTCTTCGTTGCGTTCATAGTGGAGAGCACTTCATGCCATTCTTCGGGAGATATTTTCACCGTGGTCATGAATGGTACGTCGCTCGGAAGCATGGGCGCGTGTGGGCGAGACCGTGGATGATAGCATATGGGTACCACAAGCCTGTAAATTGTTGAATCAGAAAATGTAAATTTTAAAACACGGCGACTGATACTCACGAATCACTGGAGCGGAAAGAAGATAAAAATCTTCGAGGTCTCGAGACCACGACGCTGAGTGTGTAGGAACACATGCCAGTTGTCCCAAATTTGTCCTCAAATGAGGGGGGCAAAGGCCGCGGTTGACGTCCATCAGTGAAACTAGAAGGAAAGAATATTGCAAACGGTAGGGTCTTAGGACAAGGCTCGGTAGACGATGAACTCCATAGACAATATGAATCAGATACAACCGATACCGTGATTATTGACCCTGATGTGTCAACACGAAGGTGACCCTCAAGCTATTGGGAAAAATAAGCTAAAGCTACATTGAAGAAAGACGTGACCCCTACCTTCAAGGAGACCTCCACAAGGCCTTCTGAGCTTCGCAAAGAAACGTGACCTCTAACGAGTCCATTCCTGCCGTAAACGGGAGTTACGCTCCCCGGCCGCTGATCTCTTAAAACAAGCGTGATATTGTCTGTTATTCTACGAAAGACTCCGTTCTGAATTGGCAATCCCAGACGTCGAGTCTCCTCAACCGTTTGTTCCCCTGGGAGAAGCGCTGTTGAGTATGACGGCGAGGGTGGGGACGGGGTGTATGACGGTGAGGGTGGGGAAGGAGTATATGAAGGAGGAATAGATTCCATTTTGGTCTCGAGGTATGGGGCGCTGGTTCTCTTTCACGCCTCGGTCAATAGTGTCCATGTACTTATAGCAATTCAAATATCGATTTCAGCGCTTGCGCATGCACATCTTTTGATCGAGTCATTCTGGTTTCAGAGTCATTCACGTACTGCACAGCCGATAGGTACCGCAGTCAGTCGTTTCGGGAGGAGTCATACACGTACTGCACCGCAGTCTTGTGAAGATAGTTGTCAGACTAGTAGATTCAATGATCAACATTTCCCACGAACTTGATCTACGAATCATATCTCAAATCAAGACCACCGGTATTCAAAGATTCAAAGCTTCGTGGGTGCATTACAAAAGCTATATTGTCTACGCAACGTACAGGCAGTAAACTATATCAAGTACCGGCAATGCAGCAATAAGGGCGCATGATGGCATTATAATATAGTATCTGGATCTACCTTCTCTTCCCTAGGCAGAATGGGACCAAGATCAACAACAGTATAGAACGTGAATGTCTTCACTTCTGGGGTCTTTACAATGGGGCGGGAAGGGGTCCCCGCACCATCCTCCGATGGAAGTGGATCGTCGGATCTATAGGTATAAGAAACAAGCATATTAAACTGTAAACCAAGAAGCTGAGTACTAGCAAAGGGTTCGCAGGCGCTCCTGTAAGCACGTACCCTTACATGGCCCCGAGCTTCTTTCCCAATGACGACCTCGCCCCCCACAACCGTAACATTGGCCCTCTTTTCCAAAATTCCGACAGTCTTGACTTTCCCTTTGCCATCTTTGTCTCTGGTTCGACCCACCTCCAAACCAAGCTCATCGTCTTCGAGCCCGAACATATCGTCATCGTCGTCATATTCCCATGCTTCAGCGAATGCGGCAACAGGAAATGAAGAGGTTGGCAGGGATACTGCGAAGGGCGTTCTGCGGGCCTTTTCCGGCGCAGTACTGTCAGCTAATGCAGTAACATGCATTCGCTGCACCGAAAGTCTAACTTGGATGGGATCGTACAGGGGATTTGTCAGAGCGAGGTGAAAGGGGTACGATTTTCCGGCCATCATTGCACCGGCATTTCGGTCATCCGAGGCATTTGGTACCTTGGCCTGCGGACGTCTAGTGGCGTCAGCCACTTGAGCATGTGGAAGGACCACAGTCATCGCTGGTAAATAATTGGCTGCTACAAGCTTGATCTTGTATCGCACAGATTGCGCTTTCTGCTCTGGTTTGATAAGGATGTGCCTGCAAGTCGGGCATCGTTTCGAGACTTTGGAATGTAGCGGAATCCGGAGAGGTCGTAAATCACTGATGAATGAATACACTCCAAGTTTAGTATCTATTCATACGCAAGCCCAAAATACACACCTTGTTCTGAGCGAGGTGGTCCAGCTATTTCCCCACCTTTGTTCAAGGGACGAGATTTCCTCCGCAGCTTCCATGCGCCGCAGCGCCTCGACATCTGAACCATCTCCTTCCGACCCCAGTTGACCCAGGACACCAATCTCCATTCTACTTTTATACTCTGGCATTTCGTCCTTGTTTGCCGTTCTATCCCGGCCTGCACGACTCCGAACGTGAGGGTTGTATTTTCCAACACCAGGAACATCACGCGCAAGCGCAGCGGAAGCGGCGGCTGTAGCAGATGAAGTAGGAAGATGGTGAGAAGAAGTACTCGGAACATGAGACAAAGAAGAAAGAGATGCTGTACGGAGGAAAGGTTCAAAATGCTCTTTCAGTTTCTCAAACTCCAGGGATTCGGGCGCGGAGTCTTCGAATTTCTGCAGCTGTGCTATCAGATGGACGATTAGATGTGAAGTGGTGGGCAAGGGGAGCAGCGCACCGGCGAGTCCAGTTGGTTTTTCAAATGTTATCCCGACTTCGGCAGAGTCCCATCTGCAGTAGTTACAATAAAGAAAGAAGGGAGGTTCTCCGACGTTACTGAGAGATACGGAAGGCCGACCATCGCCACCATCGGGAGGGTCAGACGCGACCACTTGCAAGGTTGACCGGCATATAGGACATGAAAAGCAGTTTCGAGCACATCTATTGCATATAAGCGATAGACATAGTAGGAAGATAAGAACAGTTTACCTGTTCTTTTCCGCGCGAACGCTTGCACTTGGAACTTCGAAAAGGCAATTTGGACAATAGTAGCCACTGACTTCGATGGAAACGCAGCGATTACACCGAACAGCGTCGCATTCCTCACAGAGGAACAAGCTGTGCAAAGGGTGGAAACTAGCAGAGGAGGACGCCATATGCGGAGGCGGAGGCGTCTGAGCTGAATCTACAGACTGGCATGGACAATAGTAATGGATTGTTGGCGCCATGAATGTCTACGTTCTTGACAACAGCGAAGACAGTCTTTGATACAATGTCACTGAGATCCACTTTTGAAGCAATCGAACTTGAGGTCAATATTGCACCTTACCGGGCCGGGAAGAGGGATGGCAAAATGTGGATGGTGGAAAAGATAATACCTATTACCTGGATTGTAGAGGAACAACCGTCTTCTTCCTACATATATCTACGCGCGGGAGACTAGAATCACGAGTCATTCTGGCCACTCTCAGTATAATTTATGCTCGTCATCATAAGAACATCTCAATGCATAAAAGTAGGTGGCTTGTCCGTCAATTGTCCATTGTGATATATAAGTATGCCGCGCAGCGGTAACCAGTGTCAATATAGAACCTACTAGAGCAGGAACCAAGGTCCAAAATGGTATCATGGGAAAATGAGTACTACGACAAGACTCCAGGCCCGCGCGCTTGAGCTAGGTACAATCAGTAATGTGCATCCCAAGCACTTTTGTATTCATGAGCGTAAGCTGGATTCGCATTAGGCGCCAAATGCATATCATATGCTCCTTGTGGCGAGGGGTCGTAGAGTGGACGGTAGTTTTGGGGTGCGTATGGAACCCATGCGGCTTGCGTAGAAGAAACGTGCTGCGAGCGACGGCGACGGCAACAATAGTATGCGCAAATGCCCAAAAGGAAAACCGAAATAACAACGCCGAAAATAACACCAATCGCCCATAGCGGCAGCTTGGAGTCTGATGTTGTGGTTGTGGTAGTAGCCGTGGTCGTAGTGGAATGTGAAGCTAGTTCGTCGACATTTGTGCCGTTATTCAAGCGTACTCGCGCAAAATCCCTAGAGGTATCACTAGCATTAGTGACTGGCAACAATTGTATGTAAGGGGCATTGGTGCCGGAAGGTGCCCCATCGACAAAGGAGCCGAAATCGATCAGGAGGTATGCATTTCGCACTGTTAACTTCTAAGACCTTAATGTCCTGAAGTAATAGGTATCCAGACTTACAAAAGGCCATGCCGAGGACCATATCGTACATCACCATGCCATCCTCCGTATCGTCATATGAGAATGGTTGGAACTTGTTAAGGGAATTATAAAACTAGCATAAGTCAAGTGGTCACAGACTCACAGCTCCAACACACTGGTTGTTGCCGTAATCAAAGTTGAGATCAAGCGGATGGATAGGAAACTCGATTCCAGCGAACAAAAAGGTGGCGTTAAGTTCTTGATCGCAGGGCAGTGTCCAGATTTCTCCTATACCCGTGACACTCGTTAAGGAAGCACCGGAAACGTTACCGTAAAGCGCCTCGGCAACGTACCTGTCATGGTATATCAGAATAGACGAGAGTGTTCCACAATGAACTTACGAAGGAACTTGTGGGAACGTGAAACCTGTATCAAAGACGACAGTTGCGTTATTAGGATAAGGCGTATCTGTCACTTGGGTCTTAATGGTTATAGGTTTGCCATTTGGACCGATGATCCCATTTTCATCAAGTAATGTCATCCAATGCTGATTCCCGGGGACCATGACTGACGTAACTGGGCATTGGGGTTGGGTCCGAATATCTTCATATTTAGGTAAGACTTCTCCAATGGCGAGGTCGCCTGGATAAGGTTCGTCGGGGTCATCAGAGCGGTCGAGAAGAATGGCAAGATAGTTCGATGTGGTGTCGTTAGAGCGGAAGATTCGGTCGAGAGGAGGGTCTGCAGCCGCTGTCCCATTAATGAATCTAATCACAGAGCTTGAGTATGGCCCAAGGCCGATGAGACCATCAAGAGATCCTGTAAATCCACCCGTCGAGTTTGCAAATACTTTGTACTAATTAGAATATGTGATAGCGGAGAGGGAGCTATACACACTGAAATATTGGGCGTCAATTTTATACTCGGCGAACTCCATGGTGGCTGAGAAGACTTCCCCTTGAGGCAACGGAAATAAGGAAATAAAATCATTCACAATAAACAAACAACTCACCAGCAGCACTTCCAGAGGCATAGCTAACTTCAGTCTGGAGATGCTGGTCAATTGCACCAGGAACCTGAGAGGTTACAAAGAGATCCGAGCTGTAACATTGTCAGGATTTCGAGTTTCAATTAAGATTGGTCAACTTTCCTCCCAGTATCGATCAGAACACCGAATGATTGTCCATTCAAGGTGATGTTTGTCATGTAATCGACATTCTGGTCATCTTCTAAGGTGCTTTGGTGGCCACTGATGTTTACCCTTCTCTGAAGTTTGGACCTAGAAATTCCAGTCTTGCCGCGCAGTTCGAGGTGAACCCCATTTACGATGTTCAAGGTGGCCAAAAAGCCAAAGGGAAAAAGGAACGGAGACAACCTCATGACACTAGGAAGTACTCAAAAGCAAAGAAGAAAGAAATAAACAGGGATGTTGAACCGTCGGAATTATATGGAGAGAAGCTACAACGTTTTACGTTCGAAGCACTGCCTGGGCATGAATTAACCGGACAAGCGCTCAAATTAATCCACGTGTTACTTATATAGTGAAGGTTGAGGCTCACCATTTCCGACCGCATCATGTAATTGGTTCTCGGGCATGCGCTTCCTTGCAGTTCTTTCTTCGTTATGAATTGGAGGTAGAGACTAGCCCCTGCAATGACCATCTTCATTTGTCTATGGGGAGACTAGGTGCCGGTACGTGGGTGATAAGGATATGTACTAGTTACTGTCTGACGATGAATTGTCGCTCAGCGCACGAAGGACACTCATGATCCAGTAGATGATCAGAACATTTGCAAGGGATTTTCAGAGCATGCTGATCTGATAACAGCTGATAGAACATTGTGGATGGAGCTGGTGAGAAGAGAAGATTGATATATTGGTAGTTGGAAGTCGTTGATAGGATAGTAAATTGCTGTGCAGTTGATCCCACAGGTTTTATTAAGTTGCCAAGTCTTACATACTCTCCTCTCGTTTCCATCCTCTACGCCGCGCAGGCTCCTCAACATACTAGTCAACGCTTTATAGCGTCATGATGCGCTCTTTCATCACACTTTCCTTTGTTTCTTCGTTGTGTTCAACGTTCTCTGTCCTTGCTCTCCGAATTCCTTTTGATGCCCATGTTCAAACACCTAGTAACCCTACCACTCATTTTCCTCGTCAGTCGTCTTCCAATGGCATAGTACCTGTCGGGAACACGCAAAACATTTATTACTACACAAATATCACGCTCGGTGGTCAAAACATATCCGTGATGCTGGATACGGGAAGGTACTCATCTAGATATTTCAGCATCAGTTTTGCGGGTATTTGTTTATTTACCCATTTACAGCTCTGATCTATGGGTGTCTGGCTCAGTATCTGGAGCAACAGACACAGGCAGCTCTCTAAAACTTTCCTACGCCGTTGGAACAGCCGCTGGTCAGTCGCTCAAAGTTATAGCTTTCACGATTCATCACATCCATAGTCAGGCGACATCTATACTGCACCTTTTGAGCTTGCTGGGCAATCTGTCAGCGACCAGGCATTCCGTTCGTATCCTTTCTTGGATTCTCGCTCGTCTTCTGACATCTAGCACAGTCCTTGTCGCGAATGTATCATCTTTCTCTACGAATATTCATTCAGATGGATACGACGGTCTTATTGGCCTTGGCCCGAATTCTGGTTCTTCGATATACAAGAAACTCGACGGCAACTCAGGGAATAACCCAATTAACAGAATATTCGAACAGACATCCTCCTCCAATGACTACATAACTATGATGCTCAGTCGCAAAGGAGACCCAGGGAGTAATATCACGGGCCAGTTTACCATCGGAGAAATTGTTCCGGGGTTCGAGAACATTACCAGCATGCCGCAATTGTCGATTGAAAAGGTTTACAAAGTGACTGATGTCGACCAGCATTGGCAGATTGTAACAGACAAGGATAACGGCATCATCGGGCCTGACGGACAGCCGATACAATATTCATCGATTGCCCCGAAAGCTCCTGATGGCACAATAGTGGGGGTTTTAGATTCTGGCTTCACCCTACCTCAAGTGCCCCGAACAGTGTCGGACGCCATCTATGGGCGTGTACAGGGCGCCGAATGGTCGGCTTCAAGCGAGGCTTGGTTAGTCCCTTGCGAGCAACTTATCAACGTCACCTTCAATTTCGGGGGTGTTTCATATCCTATTCACCCACTCGATGTATCGTCGAGCGACTTTGGAGTGACCTTCTCAAATGGAAACCCTGCTTGCCTGGGAACGGTATGTACCAGTTTTCTGTGTAACACGAAAATATTGACCTTCCAGATAGTTCCAACCAGTCACCTCTGCATTTAGTCTTCTCGGAGAGTATGATATGATCTTGGGAATGGCTTTCCGTAGGTTGTCGACCTATTTTAACAATACTTGTTTGACGCCCTCGCAGTGCGGAACACATACACCTTGATTAACTACGGAAATTTCATCACTGGCGGTTCAAATTCCCACAATCCCTATGTCCAGCTGCTCCCCCTCACGAATATCGAATCTGCTGTCAATGATTTTATTCAAGTCCGACTGAACGGGCAAAACACAATCAACTCTCCTCAATACGCCTTGCTTCCTGCATCACAGGAACAACACTCGCCCGAGAGCGCCGCGGAGAAAAAGCAAGCATACGAAGAACTGGTTCTAAGTCGCTGGCCTTATATCCTTTTCGGAATCATGGTGTTCTTGATTCTGCTTATAAGCTATTGTGTATGGCGTTGTTGCTGCCGCCGCAAGCGGCTGGCAAAGAAGGCCGCCCAACAGAAGGGCGGGGCTACTTCTGTGGGTGGTTTTAAGAGCGGTCCGTATACCTCGTTGCATGACTCTCAGAGCACGGGGAGTCTTGTTATGCAACCGATGGGTGGGTCAACCGCCGAATTGGAGGACTATGGTGGAAAGGACGCACTTGCAAGAAGTCGATGATGTCCGCCAGGCGAACTAATAAATGTAGTCTAATAGATTTAGTCCACAGCTGAAGAAGTGGGACACTAATAGTAGCTGGCTACTCCTGTTCATTGTTTGTATACTGTAAGTAGTCAAAACTGTTGCCTCTTAAGGGCTTGCTTCAGTATCTCGGACAGTACTCATATAGATTATGGGAACTCTAGTAAACTAGCAGTCTTACATATCCGTAACTTTGGCGGTGTTCAATGATCAGTTCACTAATCCACATTAATTATGCAAGTCTATCATTTCATCGAAGCGTCGTCATAGTACGCGTAAGCCTGTCAGTATGCTAGGTTTGGACAAATTATCCCATCTAAAAAGTATCTTAGTTTCGCAGCCAAGATTCCGCCCCCCTGAATATGCGACCGCCAATGGCGCCACCAGTGCCTATGTAGACGACAAGAGCCAAGCCTACAGTCATTGCCACTGGGAGGAGGCCACCTAATATTGGGTCATACAGCCCCTTAGCCTGCTTCGCTGGGACAGCCAGCTGCTGTGGTTCCTGGACTTGTCTGTCCCCTGAAAGCAAATCAAAAATGCTGGCATTCATCTTGAAGGCCATGTTGGCCTCTTCCAATACAGCCGCTAGTAAATCAAGGTTGAGCAACGGAGTGACCCATAACCGACGTGTAAACCTTTCAAGGTGGTATCATCACCGATGCCAGCGTTCATTCCATCTCTATACCATTCCTTGATTTTTTTGAGATCCCCCATGTTCGCAGATTCATTGCTGTCCAATTTCTTGAAATCATAAAATCGGACGCCATCTCCTTGATCCATGTCCAAGTCATATGCCTTGGCTATACGTCGTCCTATGAATTGGCCACCACTCATGTCACCGAGATAGCGGACGTAAGCGTGGGCGAGTAAACACGTGGGGTCTGCGGACTCAGAAAGCTCTCGGAGGCGCGTAGTGTATTCCGTAAAACACTTGGGAGGTGACGTCATCAATGAACTATGCGATGGGTGCGTCTGCCATGCTGCTTCAGGGACTCCAAGTAGATATGATATATCTTGGGAGAGACTCGGAGTGCGGGAAAGCAATGCAGGGTTATACGTTGGTTGTAGCGTTGGGTATGACGCGTGCTTCTCTAGACCCCGCTCGAGTTCGCTGGTGCGGCGAGTTAACATATGATATACAAAATGACTCGAATGAAGCTTACGTGTATACGTGCCACATCATCATTAAGAAATACACGTATTCCTCCTTGTCCAGCTCACCCTTTACCAGCCGGACACCGCCTTGACTGTGCTCTGCGGCTTCATGAGCTTGAGACGTGCCAACCCGAAGCAATGACGCCATCGAAAGTGAGAAATCGTAGTCATTGTTGGCCTCCATTGCTATCAAAATGGCAAGATAATGGGAAGGATTCACGCAGTCCAGGTGGAGGTCACTTGAATGAAGTGATATATATACGGGATGTCAAATTGAAAAATTTACATATGGGTGCTGTAAGTACTGCGAATAAGATCCGAAGTGAGGCGCGAGTTATGCCCTTTGTTTCTGAATAATTAAAATTTGTTTGCCTGCCATGAGAAGCACTAGATCAGGCTCGTGGATGACCAAATATATGTACCTTATCGCTGGGCCTGCATTGCAAGAACCTGCCTGGAGGTGACTGGGAAGTCGTGAGATGGCGCATGAGGAGGGGAATACAATTATGGCCTAATAGCAATGTCAGCGCATGAGGAGGGCAGCCATTACTAGTAGTACAACATTAGCATGTTACTAAAATGGTAAGTCGTTCGGTATTGTCCGGGCTCTTCTCCTCCGCTCTATGATATGAATGTGCCCACTCGGAGTCTTCTGAGCAATTACGCTGGCCATGAGGTGTCCCACCTAGCATAGATTGTCGAATTACCGATATTCGAGACAAACCATAATCACCAGTACTTACGTAGCTAAAGGTGGGCTAACTAGTAAGGGTAAGACCGATTGGATGATAGCGGACTTATAAGCCTATCAAATAACCAAAGTTTAGGACTGATGGATATATTGTCATGTGATGGTACTATATTATGGGCCTATATATCTGTGGCCCAATACCAGTAACTGCTTTCTCGAGCTCGAGCTCAGGTCAGTAGCAGCCGGTGTGGCACTTCAGTGGATCTCCTAACGTAAGTGCATACTAACATGCGATGAGAGAGAATTTCTATATTTATACACCGCAACAAACAATGAAGACTGTCCTCAGAAGTGGTGTACGAGATAAGGAAAACATCTAACATACTACGAATAAAGTTTGCTTTGAACACGCGATTTGCACGAGTGACCATATCTCATAATGTCCTCGCAGTGCAAGGTTCAGTCCCCATTTCGGTCTTAATGATACATACATGCTATAAGATTTGTAAACCCCAAAAATACAGGTGCCAAGCTCCTACCCAAATACTTCCCATCTGGATGAATATTCCTTGGACTCATCAGGTCGGGCGACGGTGATTATTTTCCTTTCAAAATTCACGGTCACAACTCCGCGAAAATCTTTCGAAGTACATTAGTTAGAATCGTCAAACGTGCAGACAGCACTCACATGAGGAGCTCTGAGAACTGACGGCGAGGTCGGCATAGACATTGATCTGGTACGTCGATGTTGAGAGGGCACAACCGTGACGTTGTTTGAATTTGCAGCTGATATGGATTTCTCTGCACCATCCGTGCTACCAGATGTGCCTCCGTCGGTGCTGTGTATGGTATGAAATGAACCAGAGCAATCAGTGCATACCGTCCCGCGCTTTGATTCAGTATCTAAATCTAGACATGGTTTTATAGAGGGTGGTGCTGCCACAGACGTCTCCGATGTTTGTGTCGTAACTTGCACAGCACCATTCTCTGATCATGCCCCATTCTTTAGTGAATAATTCGCGCAAATGGTACCAGATCAGAAACTTACCAAATATACAGACTTCAGTCTCATGAAACAGCCTGCAATTCTTGCCGTCGGGGCAATAACCCGCTGCGAACGCCTTGCAAGGCAGCCCTGTGGGACATGGGTCAACTTCTGACCATACTAGTAGAATACATACCATACCCACCCATCATTACACCACCACCGATCACTCGCCAAGTGATAGGATAATAATTGCGTGCCTTGAGTTCTTCCTGAAGTGAACGCGGTTTCGGAGGCAAGTGAGATGGTGTCGCATCGCAGGCCCGATTATCGGCTTTCTTTGGCCGTTTATATTTCTCTACGTCATGAATACTATGACGGCTTGAGCGGAATATATAGATTACGTAGAGGGAGTACGTACAACCTGCATTTAGTACCTCCAGGACAGGTTTTACGTGTTGAGAAAAATTTACAAGGTTTAGCTAGTTTGCTGCGATGAGCAACCAACGATAGGAAAAAATAACTATTGGAGAAACTCACTTCTATATAGCGTTGGTATCTCCTTTCCCTGCTCTGCTTTTAGGCGGGTGGCAGCTCGAGGCTTCAAACCGGTTGGAGTATATCCTCCATTGTAACCAGGATATCCCAAATTGCTATAGCCTGTGTCCGTGTTGTTGGAGTATTGTAAGCTCGGTGACAATTGTGAGAATGGAGAATGGAGATATTCTGAAGAGACGGATTCTTCAATGCTCATGACTTGGAATGCGGCGTTTAAACTTTGATCAGATGGGGTGGAGTCCGACGAAAATATGTCGCTGGAACTGTCAAAAGCGTCTCTCGCGTCCAAGCCCTGTGGTACTACATGCGGGGCTACCGTGTATATAGCGTTCGCTGTCCCCTTATGCGGTGTTCTCGTGTGCATCTCGTGTCCGTTGAGGTAAGCACACTCTGATTGTGGGATTCCTTACATATAAGCCCGTATCAGACGAAACAGACACTACTAGTAGAAACACCGTACCTTGTGGTACATTCTCCGGCGGCGAATGCACAAAATGGCATGCTGAACCATATCGGCAGTGTCCGGCGGCGTAGTAATGACATATTCTCTTGTACATGAGATGTTCATTGAGGTAAGCATACTCTGGCGGCAGGATTCCTGCAATGTAAGCCCGTGGGAGATGAAGGAAAAACTAGAAACATCATACCTTGTGACACACTCTCCCGTTGCAAATGCACAAAACGGCACTCTGAACCACGCCGACAAGTTCCAGTCGCATAGTAGCGACAAACTGTCGACGACTTTATATGAATTTTCTTCTCCTTAGCTATGTGAGGAGACTCCTCCTCTGTGTCACTGTCGGCACTCATGCAAGCACCAATATCCGAAACATTCTCGCCGAAGTTAGAGGAGTTGCGGGAAGCCTTGGCCATTTAGATAACAAGATAGAGTAAACGCCGTATTTTTTGAGGAAAATAAGATACAATGGCGCTTGGGTCTGGCCTGTTGTCAGGATCTGCCAGAGGGCACAATCCCTCCCAAAGACACAAGTGGTGGCAGAATGAGACAGAGGTTCGTGAGACGCGACTCAGTTTTGAACAACCTAATTGAAGTCCTTGAATCGCGCCTCGCCGGACAAAGGTCAAATCCGAAACCGGCTTAGGCCCGGTCTGGTTGAAATAAAGAGGGCTATCGACGCAAAACTCACCACCAGTGCAGTTAGCTTTCTAACCATGTGCTCATTTCCAAAAGATTCTAAACTCTCTTGGCTCACGCAAAAAGACTTACAAGGGAATTGAAAAAACACGTTGAAGTGCAAAAATAACAACAATAAGAAAGAAACCCATACTGAGGCTATTAGTAGCCTTGAAGCCTGCCTGGTCTGCATGCGTTCCTGTTTTGCCAATTATGCAGCCTGAATATATAATAATGTGCATCAATACGTACCTTATATTTTGTCCCCTGGGCGCAAATGAGATTGGCGGGCAGTTAATGCTGAACATTCGAACGTTGAGTATAGTAAGTACTGAGTCGGAGCTGTACACTTACAAGCGGACTTCAATTTGGTAAGGATCGGCCCGACATTTACGTTACTGATTATCGCAGGCTTGTAAGTAAGAGCAGGGTAACAACACCGATATTATTGACGAGTACATGATACTATAACTAAAAAACACAGTACACCGCAGTGAGCAATGCGCAGAGCGAACTAGAGGAGAACACGAGAGGCCGCATTATCACATGTTATACAAAATAATTTCAATACGATCATCATTGTTATTGTCATTGTTTCATGTCATGGGCCGGTGCTCCCGTGGTCACGAAGTAGGGGCGTCAGCTCCGTAACGGGAGGCACGACAGTGGACGAAGATATCGCATCAGAGTTGGAACTCTGTTCATTAGCCAGTGTAGCGTGTGGTTTAATTGCCCGGGAGAGATGCCAGGGCTGAGTGACATCTGCTTTGCAAACAGGACACTGCGAACAAGTAAGAACTGCCATGCCCAAAATGACATCAGACACAATAACCTACCAATTTCTTCCGGTTGATCAACCACGAATCGACTTCTTCCAGATGGAAGATATGATGACACGGCAGCTCCCGAACGCAATCTCCTTTGGCAAATTCCGATAAACAAATGGCACATTCCGCTTGCGACTCGCACCATGGTATCGGCGCATGGCTTAGTGCTTCATGAGATGTGGAGGGCGACGGTGTGCTAAGATCTGAAGGACCCGACTCTAGATCAGTGTCATGTGCTCCGGTTGAATGGGCTCCGTGTGTCGTGGTTCCCTCATGTTTCTCCCATGCGGTACCATTCCAAACTCGCCATGGAAAGCTCTTGACAATACTTTCCGGAGCACGATCACGTTGTGCTGCACGAGCCAAGCGAATGCGATGGATGAGAAGTGTGACGAATGTGAGACAAGAGGGAAGTATTAGAATGACGATAAATGTTAATATTGGGCTGGATGGCTAGTTTTGAGCAGCGAAATACGAGCGAAACATTGAGACTCACGAATACCATTCCCAAGCTGAGTATTGAGTTGTGATCAGGAGTGAAAGCGTTTGTAAGCCAGCATGAGATGTCGTAGACGAGTTTATTAACAAAAATAATTCCCTGTAATCCGACCATTTGATGTAGGTAGAAGCAGTGTCGATGTCAGAAGCATCCTCTGAAGCACTTCAACTGTGGTTCGATGGTTGCATGAAGAGAGCGTACCTGTACTATACATATTAACGAGTACGTCTGGTTGGCCACTGATATCAGGATCTTCGCCTCCTATTACAACTGCCCTGGCACCCAGTCTCTGGGCTTCCCGGACCTGATAGAATATTAGAAAATCGGGTCAAGCATCCTTGACAAGCACATTCACTTTGGCAACAAAGGAGCAATGACCTCTCTGCACTAGGGCGATCCAAGACTCGCTTGGATCCGGTTGATGGGGACCACTTATACATAGCTTCGGGCACCCCGAATTCGAATGTCGATCCACAAGTGAGGTATCATTGCTAGGGCATGAAGTCGTGAATGAAGACAGTGGAATAACATATCCTAAGAGTGGGTCCTTGAGTTCCCGGCCAAAAGCCGCAGGCCTTGAATGGAAGGTTAGAGGTGGTGACCGATCCACCACAGAAACGGTGCTTTCTGCGCCCCAAACCCAACCCCACAACCAACCGCCCTCTTGGGAGGTAGCGGACAATTTGCGGAGGAAACTGAATGGATGCGCATAGACTTGAGTTACAGAGAAAAGCAGTAATAAGACCAAGGATGCGCGGGCCATCATGCAAGCCTCCTTGGAACGAACGGAAAGACGACGACAAGCGATAAGTGAGTGGGTTCTTGAGTGAACGGAACTAGGTATATAGAAATGACATCAGAAGCGTGTTTGGCTGCTTGGCAGCGGCACCTTATTCGGAAAAGTCCGGGCATTATTGGCCTGCCAGAGGCCCAGTGCCGTTTGACCAACTCGAGTCACTCTCCACATTGAACACTATAACGAGTTCACTGTCGCAGTGCAGCCCAGGTCATCAAAGTTATCCCGTCTGCCATTTTTATGTGCCTTGAGCACTGCCTCATAGACCTAGTACATGTATACGACGCTTCGTGAGCCCCTAAAGTGTACAGATGGAGAGCTCAGTTCAACCAATGGGCAGCTCCCTCAAGTGAACACTGGTTTTCAGCGTGTGTTCTGACATCCCTTCCCGACAACTTCCCGATCGGTTGTCTTGCCGCATCAGTTGAATGGCTTCAAGATCGGTCTACAGCGATGTAACACCCAAAGGCATCCTCATTCTGTCGTTCACCCTGTGGCTTGTTGCGCTTTGTCCGGTTCTCAAATGCGAATCTGTTTTCAAGCTCGTCGGTGAACTCCTAGCCGAGGATGACACTTAGAAGGACCCATTGCTCTCCAAAGATATCACAAGCCTTGTCGCCTTTCGTATTTCTAATCGTAACTCACTAATGGTAAAGAACAGCAAGATCATGGTACGTATTGTGAGAAAGAGAGGTAGAAATCGTTGTTTCAATGGTAACATAAGTAGTCAATAAATGATCGCAACATAATACATACATAGTGTAGCATATTCATACGACGCTCCGCGTATTCAAAGGCGAAAGGATCACTAATACTCCTCATCCGACCTCTCATCAAAGTCTGGCGTGATGTCTGTCGTCTCGTTCCATGCTTGACGAAGTTGAAAAACTGCCTCCATTACAGATCCCCTGTTCCGACTTTCGATTTGGTTGTTCAAGCCTGCGAACGAAGCCGAGCGACGGATGACGCGTGATCGCCGGGTGTCAGTGGTCTGTCTGACTTGATGGTTAACCAAGGTAGGGGGCCTTGAGCTGTCCTCCGTGCGATTTAGAAGCCTCCCCCAAGCAGCTTCTTCCTCGTCTTCCTCTTCCATTTCTTGTAGGATGGCTCCAGTTACCGACGACTCTCTTCGAATTTTTGAGCTCGGCGGGGTGGCTTGCTGATTCTTCTTGCGGAACATAGCAAAGACTGAATCACGAATGCCCTTGTTAAGCCCTGATTTAGAGGTCAAGGAGCGCCTGAGGGTCCGCTGAGGCGGGGGAGATTGTTGTGCACCAAGGCATTCGTTCCGTGGCTCGAAGCGCCGCCGGGGACTATGAATAGAAGTGTCTGCGCCTTCACATCCGCCTTCTCTAGTAAGAATAGTAGTCGTGACTTCTTCCAGTGTGGGGAGGGTTTTCTTTGGCTTGAGGGGATATGGAGACTGCTGCGGCACGGAGATATTCTTCGCGGTCGAAACATTGCGAAGCTGGTGCTCCGACTTGTGCCTCAAGAGCGGTCGTTCTTGAGCAGCCGAGTTGGAATATGCCCTCCGCATGACATTGCGATAATGGTAGTCGCCTTGACCACCTAAAGTACGCAAGGAGTCCGCACGAGCACAGTCGGGGGAGCAAAAGCAGAATTCGTGATCTTCTACTGTCGGTTTGCCGCAAAAACATTCTTTGACGCCGATATGGACCGATGATAAAGCGTTGGCAAAGATGAGAGGATTCATTCTGAGTGAATGGTGACTTACAACCGTTGTCATATACAAGGGTTTTATAGCCATTGGATTCTGCCATGCTTTACTGTGGCAAAACACTCATAATGGGAGTGGACTGTGGACAGATGCAGTTGTGGACATTCGGGAGTGTTCAATAGCTATCGCGGTGTAAAGTGAATGCAAATCGGAACTGTAATAAACACAATACCCACCCAATATGGAAGATGCATTCGACACACAATTGTCTGGCCTCTAAATTGGAGTGGCCTTTGGATTAATAACATTGTGGATATTCGATGTGTAAAGTTAGTCCAAAACCAAGCGCTGAGCTGTAATGAATTTGAAATCAGCATTAGATTCGTTGGCAGAAACCATTACAGAAGAGCTCTGAATGAGGCTTTAATGGGCGACAAAGTTATAGTAGATTTGGTTGACGCAAGTAGTTGCATGCATGTTCCAAGCCAAAAAAAAATGTCTTGATGCTTGCCACAACCTCGTGGCAATGAAGTACGACCGCAATTCCGCTTTGGTGATCTATTGAGATGGCGCTGGACTGGACAATTGAACCACAGAACGATCCGTGTATCTCAGCGAGCATGACGTCACTGGCCCGGGTAAGATTTCTTGAGTCAGCCCAGTAACTTTTTTTTGGCCAGTGGTGCCCATGCGATATAGACAAAGATGTGCTTCACTTGGAGTTGATCAGGCCCGATAATGATTGAGGAGCAATGATCACAATCAGACGGCGTGGCTGCATGGAGTTTCTTCATATCTAAGTTGGGGCGTGATACGAACGATTTCCTGGAAACACCGGTGGTCTAGTCTGCCAATAGTAACTAGTAGACACAGTCGACAGCAGAAAGTTTGTCGTCAACGCACATATGCGGACAACCCTCATCCACGGTCTGCCCAGGGCTGACTTAGGTTTTCGGCCAGTTTCCTCTCCATCGCCATAATTATAAGTTGCGGAATTGCGTGACACAAGCCTCTGGATTGGGGAGATGAACTGAGTCTAACATTGATATATTAACTATACGCATGAAGGGGTCCAGTACTCAGTCCTCGATCCAGACCTCTTCGCGATTCACAACTTGCAATACTTTTGTAGAAAGTACGACTCTATACATATCATTAATGAAGAAGAATTATGATAGCTGTTCCTTCTTACTATCATGATAAGAGCGATCCTATACCAGGGCTGTAGCGCTGATCGATGATCTTTGTGCGTGCTGAGTGCTCAAAGCTGTGAAAGGTCCAGAATCCCACCGACCCGGGGTAGAGTCGCAGGATATGAGATCATTCAGTTCTACGACTCTAGATGGTGCGATTGCAGCAGTACTGGTCGAGATTGTCTAGGATTTGCTGGTCACTGGTGAACCTATTATTAAGACGGGCATACGTCACACAGATTGAGTCTCGACTCCGATACAGTTGGTGTTGTGCCACGTTGGCTAACTGCAGAAGCAACCGTTTGGAAGCGCTCCATGACGAGCATGTGGACAAACCAAATGGCCTCAAAGTGACCAGCTCGAGCTGAAATCTGTTGCTTATTGTCCGCGGACCTTCTTGAACGTAACCGCGATCAACCGCCTGAAATCGTTCTTCGGTTCTTGCCCATGAGTGCACATGGCATCCTACATTTCGTACTGGAATTATAAAGACGGCATCTGCGACTTCTTGCAGACCGTCTTTCCCCAGGTCATCATGTGGCGCTCCCTCAGGCTAGTTTCTTCGCTTGGGCTTTGCGCTTCAGCGTTTGCCCAGTCAAGCACGGTAAACTCGTATGTGAGCACCGAGTCTCCCATTGCCAAAGCTGGTGTGCTTGCAAACATCGGCCCTAGTGGTGCTAAGTCGTCTGGAGCTTATGTGGGTTCTGAAGATACTAAGTACTGGAACTGCAGCCTGCTAACCGAGACCCATGCAGCCTGGCGTGGTTATCGCCAGCCCTAGCAGCACTGACCCAGACTACCTGTACACATGGGTCCGGGACTCTTCGCTCGTTTTCAAAATGCTCATCGATCAGTACACCTCTGGACAAGATACCACCTTGCGTTCTCACATCGACGACTTCATTACTGCCGAAGCAAACATACAGCAGATCACCAACCCGAGTGGAACTGTCTCTACTGGGGGCTTAGGCGAGCCTAAGGTCAACATCAATGAGACTGCATTCACTGGAGCGTGGGGTCGTCCCCAGCGTGGTATGCATAATAAATGTGTAGTGTCCTACTGTAGCTGACAGGCAAACAGATGGACCTGCGTTGCGTTCAACTGCCATGATCACCTATGCAAATTGGCTTATTGCTAACAACAATGAATCGTACGTTACCGACTCCCTTTGGCCCATTATCAAGCTCGACCTAGACTATGTTATGAACAACTGGAATGAGACAACGTGAGCTTTGCATAATACAGGTACTCTTCTCGCGAGACTCACTGCGACGATCAAGCTTCGACCTGTGGGAGGAGGTTGATTCCTCTTCATTCTTTACTAGCGCTGTTCAGCATCGCGCACTTCGTCAGGGCTCCGCTCTTGCCACTGCGATCGGCCAAAGTTCGGTTGCCAGTGGATACAATACCCAGGCCAACAACATTCTCTGCTTCCTCCAGGTGCGAACAATAAGTTTTTCATTTATCAATTTTCTGAGAGGGAGTATTTAAATAGTCATATTGGAACCCTTCCCCTGGCTTCATGACAGCCAACACCAGGGGCGGCCGCTCTGGCAGAGACGCGAACACCGTGTTGACATCCATTCATGTTTTTGACGTTGAAGCTGGCTGCGATGGTGTTACTTTCCAGCCCTGCTCCGATATTGCTTTGTCCAACCTCAAGGTCTATGTCGACTCTTTCCGTGAGATATACGGCATCAACACTGGCATACGCGCCGATCAGGCTGTTGCAACTGGACGTTACCCTGAGGACGTGTACCAAGGTGGTAACGTAGGTCTTTATCCCACTTCTGATATTATTTCTAAACTATCGGCAGCCGTGGTACTTAACATCCTTTGCAGTTGCTGAGCAGCTCTACGACGCCCTCATCGTGTGGAGTAATGAAGGCTCGTTAACAATCACGGATGTCTCTTTCCCTTTCTTCCAGCAATTCGACACCAGCATTACGCCAGGAACCTACGGCTCCTCGACTTCAACTTATAACACCCTCACAACAGCGATCAAGATTTTTGCAGATGGTTTTGTCGCTGTGGCTGCAAAGTACACTCCCTCAAACGGAGAACTGGCTGAGCAGTACACCAGGAGCGACGGCACACCCACCAGCGCTTTGGATCTCACGTGGAGCTATGCATCTGCGTTGACTGCGTTTAATGCAAGGGCTGGTAAAACATCTGCGAGTTGGGGCGCCGCGGGCCTCGCGGTTTCCCCTGCATGCTCTACTAGCAAGGCTCTAACTGTTCCAGTTGTTTTCAACGTCAATGTTACTACCGTCATGGGACGTGAGTTAATTAATATGCGGCAAACGTGACCAAGCATATTCAATTTTGTCGCCCTTAGAGAACATATACTTGACTGGCTCCGTCGGTGCTCTGACTGACTGGAGCACCACTGAGGCTATTCTCATGTCATCAGCTGACTACCCAATCTGGAGCAGTGCGCCAGATTTTTTTTCAAGTGCAACGTGTACTGACATCAAGTCCTAGCGGCCGTCACTCTTCCAGCGAACACGCAAATCCAGTACAAGTACATTATCGTCGATAATGGTAATGTCACTTGGGAGGCTGATCCCAATAATGAGTTCACGACGTCCACATCTGGCATTACAACCCTCAACGACGTGTGGCGGTAATCTATTCTTGATCTCTGGTAATACAATAGTACCTATACCCATTGTACTTGTACCCACAAATTGCAATCAACGTGGCGAGTCGATATTGATAAGCGCGCAAGGGTGTGCCTATTACGTAAAACGACGTAGAACCAGTGGAGCTGGCGCAAAGTAACTAGTAATACTAGCATAGCATAACGCAGTTCACGACACACTCAATATCTTCCTCAAGTCTTCATCATGTCCATGCTAGACAAAATCAAGAGGGGCGCCCAGAAGGCGGGTACTCAGGCCACGGCTCTCGTCAAAGAAGGCTCCTCGCGCATGGCGAGTGGCTCCAGAGACTTCGTGCAAGGATTCACGCTGCCAGGGGAAGCTGAGAAGGCAGCAAAGATCCTCGAGAGCTTCCTTGGTGCGCATATTCCCTCCAATGACATCCAAAATACCGTTTTCTGAATGCGTTGCTGCCCACAGCTAACCCCAGCCATCCTGAGTCTGCACTCAACTCAATACCCACAGCCGTTCTCCAGCATGCAAGAGGTGACATCCATCCAATCTCAACTCACCCCTACCTCTCACTGACAAATGTGTTCAGGTCTCGCTGTTTTCCAAGTGCTCAAGGCTGGATTCATGTTCAGCGGGAAAGCTGGTTCTGGCTTGGTTATCGCACGGCTTCCGGACGGATCATGGTCTGCGCCCTCGTGCATAGCAACGGGCGGACTCGGATGGGGCCTCCAAATTGGCGCGGACATTACAGATTTTGTGATCGTACTGAACAGCGAAGACGCAGTCAAAGCATTCAGTATAGGCGGAAACGTCACCATCGGTGGAAACATCAGCGCCGCAGCGGGCCCTATTGGCACTGGCGGGAGTGTCCAGGCCACCTTGGCTCACCCTGCACCCATGTTCTCGTACTCGAAATCGAAGGGTGAGATTCATTCCATTTCATCTTCATTTTGATTTAATTTGGTCGTAATGTGATTGTTAATGTGATGTGCTCATGCGTGCCATAGGTCTTTTTGCCGGTCTCTCGCTGGAGGGCACTGTTCTTATAGAACGGAAAGACGCTAACCGCGACTTTTACGGATCGCCTGTACCTGCACGCGATATCCTTGGTGGGCGTGTGCCACCACCCGAAGTTGCATCGCGTCTGTACGAGATCATCGAGGCTGCAGAAGGACTGGATGAGACGGGTGTCCCGCAAGCTGCGTACGTGCCCAGTGCTACTGGCCAGCATATGGATATCGGAAGCAATCATATGGTGTTTGATGCGGAGGCACATTAATGATTTTTTTGAGTAGGGAGCGGTGATACATGAACTTCATGCTTTTCCTTTGTGTTGATCTTTCCCCAGTTCTTTATGGTGTACAACTTATACCTGACTGCAATCCTATCGCGTCGAATCTTTTAACTAATCGGTCTAGCTGCGGGAGAGTAGCCTAGTAGCGAATATGATGTATGTCTTAGCACATCTAAGAATATATCGACATCCGGTATGTAACGTAATGATAGCTCTCAAACTATATAAGGCAGCTCAACTTCAAGCATCTGGCAAGACAAACATATCCCAGAATCCAGCCGTCCCATTGGTTATAGCTGTATCTGCAGCGTCGAGGCCCAGCAATCGCATCACGAGGTTGTAAATCTCGACATTCTGGAACCCTGGCATCACGTGTTCTCCTGTGCCATCACCCTCTCCTCGTGCGACCACAGCAGCCTTTGCGCCTTGTGAGAAAGGCCCGTGTGCGACAAAGATGGCATGCATAGATGGGTCCTCATTGTCATATCCGTGGTTCTAGGAAAGCACACATTAGCTCGATGACCTAGGGCACAGAAATCAAGCAACATGAGATACGATAAGGCAAACTCACTCCAGTCGACATGCCGTTTTCACCGTCCGTGCGGTCAGTCAGCGCATAACCAATGCGCGGGACAATCCATACGGGGGCGATGCGGTAGTTGTGGGAGAAATGGTATCGTTCTGGCATAGGCTCTACTGTGCCTGCAGACATCTTACCGTAATTGAATGCATTGAGGTCTACCAAGGAGGTGCCAGGGTCGGTAGAGAAGCTCTCAGTTGTAAACACATCGAACTGATCCGGGTGGGTAAGTGTGTATTCGCACAGACGCTCAAGGGCCTCTGTCACGTTCGTGTCAGGAGTGAAGCGTAAGCCCATAGATGGCCAACCTGAACAACGCAGGGTAAGCAACCCGCCACTCGGCTTAAAACATGCCGGCAAGCAGCAGACCACATATACACTTACCATCCATCTTGGTAACGCCTTTCCACGGCTGACCAACAATCTCGTCGACATACACCCAAGTTGGTTGGCTGGTATCCGTCATCCCATGGTCACTGACAAAGATGATATCAACGATATGCGTAAGGTTACGCTCGCCTAGTGCTTGAGTTAGGTTCCGAGCAAAAAGATCGATGGCTGCAAGGCTCGCCTGCAGTAAGTTTGGAAAACGATGATGAGTACGTCAACCAATGGGACTGACACAGCGCTTACATTGACGGCCTTGGACATTGGCCCAGTTGAATGGCCAGCTTGGTCTAGCGATGGTTCGTACCCTATGAAACAACAACGTTAGCACGACACAAGGAAGAGACTCGGAGAGGATGAAATGTCAAGCAGAAGAAACAACACCGTCCCCGCATACAGTAAGAGGTTTACAGATACATTCGTCCAGAAGTAGACAAAAAAACAGATGCAAAAAAACACACCAAGAATAAGCTGCGGCCGCTCTTCCAGCGGGAGGTCAATCCACTCTAAGAGTTTGGAAAGTTTCTTCTCGAGAGTGTAGTTATTCTGCATTCCAGTTTCAAATCACATTACATCCTTTACGAGTTTAAGATTTACTCTTACCTCCCAAGGTAGAAAATATGTAGATTTCGCACCCGACGATGTAGACCAAGGACCAGGCCTGTTCAAGTGAATACAAAGCATAGTATGATGCGGAGGGGAAAACCGACCACATAAGGTTTGCGGTGATGACACCTGCACGTTCAGCAGTTTCCCACATCTAGTCACACGAAGGACAGGAAATGCAGGCGACAGGGAGACCGATACGTGTGATCGTCAGATGACAAAACGGACGTGCAAGGTGCAAGAAGTGAAAGAGAACGCATGAGGCGGGCATACAAAAAACATTTTCAGTGGGTACTAACAGGTTCGCCGAGCCACCAGTTCGGGTTCTGCGCGGACTCAACACGAGTATATTGGAATGTGTCTCGGAAAATGGGGTCCCAGAAGTTCTACACGGCAAATGTGAGAATGCCAGACAGTTGAAGAAAGGAAATGACGAACGTTCGCAATGATGCCGTGCGACTCAGCATAAAGGCCAGTCCTAAATGTAGTGTGAGTTCATGTCGAGCAATATGCGGGTGATATTTACATCAGTGACCAGTGGTTTCTGGAACAAACGTTATTCAGATGTATCAATTACTCTAACAAATTATGACTCACGGGAATGTTAGAGTCTGCAGAGAAAAAAACATTCAGTACTAGAGTAAAGAACAGAAAGAGAATACGCACGGGGAAAACAGGCTTCATGTACTTTGCTCTTATACCATCCCGGCTGATATCTAGTAGATGTGGGGTGAGTCCACGATCCAAATAATCACCACGAAGACCATCGATCGAAACCATCAGTACTGTCTTCTTGAACTCGTGCGTTCCATTCGAGTACAATGCGTCCCTCCCGATTCTCGTGTCGTGTCGAGTGCGGGGCCAGAGTTCAAATAGGGTGGCAGCTAGAACAAGTGAGAGGAGCACACCGAATCCAGCAAAACGTTTGCGTTTGTGTGAGGTCGCACAGGAAGTGGATTGCTCCTCGAGATCAGGTTGGACAGCGTCTTCGTCAACGTTCGAGAGTAAACCACGTCGCTCGTCAGGCGTGGCCAATTTATCGACATTACGTGGACTTGTCATCACGCAAGATAACAACTGTGAACTTGGAAAAGTCGAAACTGAAAACTACTGAAACTGGAACACGCAGGTCTAGTAGTAGTGAACCAATCGCCAAAATTGACATGAATGCGTGTTACAGTGGCTGTGCTTATTTATTACCTTCTAAATCTACAGCCACAATGACATGGATCCTGGGCTGGACAGTGTCCTTGCTCGCCGGCATCAAGGCCCAACTCATGATTCTGCTCCTCCATATTCTTTCTGCGGGCCCTATTCCACGTCATGTGGCCTTCGAGATGGATGGTAACCGCCGTTTTGCACGTCTCACCGGCCGCCGCGCGATCGAGGGTCATTCAGACGGGTTCCATACACTCAAGCGGGTACATGCTTAATCCTGCTTCAGTCATGGAGATTCTTTAACATGGGTCACAGGTATTAGAGATATGTATGCGTCTTGACATACGCTGTGTTACGGTCTACGCCTTTGCGATCGAAAACTTCAATAGACCACCTGACGAGGTCGGCGCGCTCATGAAACTGGCAGAAGAGAGGCTTGTGGAAATTGCACAGAATGGGTGAGATCTCGTTTCAAATACATTGCGGTTAAAGTGCTTGCTCGCCTGACGTCATTGCCTGCGATTACTCTTCAGTGCTCTCTTAAGTCAGTATGGTGTACGCCTGAACGTACTTGGCCATCGTGAGCTGCTACCTATGCATGTTCAGGTCGCAATTGATAAAGCGGAGGGAATGACGCGTCATAATAGCAGGTATGTCCCCTTTACCCTCGCCTTCTATCCTGAACACATTCCGACAGAGCAATATTAAATGTCTGCGCACCATATGCCTCGCGGCATGAGATAACACTAGCAGTGCAATCCGTTATCCAGCAGGCCCTTGATAAAGAGAGTTTTGATTCTTCGTGAGCACAGATCTTTCCTTGGCCATTGTTTTATGCGACTTCTCCTGTCACGTGTTTCATGCTAACCAATACACGCAGATCGATCACAGAACAAACCATCGAGGAAAACCTTATGACTTCGCTTGGAGGCAGCCCGCCGCTCGACATTTTCATTCGCACGAGTGGCGTGAAGCGACTGAGTGGTTTTCTGCAGTGGCAGGTGTGTCTCTGTTCCTTCCCTGTCCTTCATCTCCCTGCCACCAGTGTCTGTTCATTTGTCTTCCACCTCCCATTTCAAAAAAGTGAACGTTCTTTTTCCGAAAATGGCAGTCATGTACTCATCCGAAACGTTATCTTCATCAAACTCATTCGTACCCTGCACAGTGCTGTGAAAACACGCAGATTCACATGGTAAATACCTATTGGCCTGACTTCGGCCTCTGGGATTTTGTGCCCATTTTACTAGATTATCAGCGGAAGGTGTGGGCACGATCGAGTAGCTGAAGGTTTGGGTGCGAGACTTATAAGAATTCCTACTAGGTGCCTGCTAGTGTAGTGGTCATTGTAGTACTAGGTGATATTCTTATTTTACAGCTGGACTGGGCCGAGGGGCTCGCAGCCCAGAGAGAGAGAGAGAGCAAGGCTGAAGATGAGATCAGTTACAACAACAACAAAAACCTACATAGGCTAGTCTGCGCCGACTAAGCTATGACAAGTCCTCTTGTCCATCGAAGCTGCTTTCAGTTGGCGGCGGTGCGCCGGTACACATACTATTCAGCATATCACTAGCATATGTACAATAATATCGATGTGGAACTTATAATTAGATGCATAATATGTATTCTACTCTTCCGAGATCCTTTCGAAAAACTGTCTAAGTGTATCTGACAATACTTCAGGCAACGCCTCGACGCTTCGTAACACCACGTAGTAATCAAATGGGAAAGAATCCAGATACCTCTCCACCTGAAGCTCCATGCGCCCGTTGATCATCGTATAGGCGACTTGATTCATCGAAACGATTGAGTTCTGTACAGCAGAAGTGTCTTGTGTTTGCCCTTGCCCAGAAGCGGAGGTCGAGTGCAGTGAGTCAATGATGATGAACACTATCATGACACGTTGGCTTGCTGCCTGTCTCAGCACCTGTCGCAAACGCTCGTGATCCTGACAGATACCGTCCGAAATTATGATCTCGAGTTGCCATAGTTCACCTGCACTTGCCGACCCGGCGGCCCTTCTTTCCCGAGCGCTCTCCAGCACCTCGAGGCTCGTCTCTACCATATCCAGGACATTCGTTGCACGCTGCTCAAACCTGAACGCGCCGAGCGTCTTTGCACCAGCTGCATCTGTAAATGGTCCTTCGTCGAAGCCATGAAGTAACTCCATGGCCTCGCCGAACCTGGCAATTGCAATGTCGCCGACCTCAAGTTTTCCCATGGCATTGCTCACGAGGGCAAGCGTCTGATAAGCAAGATGTACACTGCGGGAGCTTGCCATGCTGCGACTGTCGTCGAGTGCAAGAAGGACCTGGTACTCGCGCTGGCTGGGGCGTGTGCGCCGCAGCCAGATCTTGTCCTTAGTGTAGTCAGAGGCGATATAAGGGATGATCTTCTTCATGTTCAGCCTTTTGCCTGACCGGTAGTCGCCTTTGAGACGAGTGGCCAGGGTAGGTTCAAGGATAAGGCGCAATTGTTCGCAAAGAGCGTAAGAAAGGTCGTGTGTGAGGGATGTGTAAAGCCGCCAAAGAGACTCAGCGTCTTCGCAGGTATAGCCTGAATCCTGCCAGGTCCGGAGGGCTGCCTCTACGTTTGCCAAGGAGTTGTCTGGACCGGACTGTTCTATGTCCTCATCGATATCCGCTTGTGAAGACGAAGGATCATGCCGTGAGGAAATATGTTCGGGGTCTGCACCAGGGCGTGTCTCCAACTGAGTTATTGCGCCTTCGATGTCTGGATGTGCACCCTCGGTCAGTGGTTCTGTATGCAACGAGGCCAATGGTGGCGGTGGCGGTGGCGCAAGCTCATCTGTGCGGGGAGCATCGATATCCATGGGTAGCGCAACTGCCTCTGTTTGTTCATCAGCAAGCCTTAGCTCGTTCAGTTTTGCGACTTGCTCCTCCCCTGCCGTACCCAGAGCCTGCATCTCTTCGTTTGCATCAGCGAACTCGACCTGTTCAGCAGCTTGGTCTGCGATAGGCGGGGAAGACTCCCCACCGCCCAGGATATCTTCGAAGCGCTGTTGTACCTCTTTGAGTGCATCACCAAGGTTGCGGATAGGATTCGTAGCGAGTTCAGTGTGTTGGCGGGCATAAGCTCCGCCATGCTGCGTGCCCTCCGCTGATGTACCTGGTTTCGTGGCAGTGTCGGTGGAAGACCATGACTTTGACGGCTCAGCATCATCTCTCGGCCTGGTCACAAGTTAGATACGGTTGCTGCATGGATAAGCGAACATACTTTAATTCTTCAGAGGTCTCGTTGGTGCTCTGTTCAGCTGTTGCATCGTCCTTCATTTCACCAGACGCGTCGCCTGCCTGCCCTTTTTGCGCACTATCATTGGCCTGTGGCTCATTGTCCTTGTTCCCAGCGTCTCCACTCCCAGGCGAGATATCTGGCTGAGCAGCAGCGCCTTCCTCGACGTCTTCTTCTACATTGTCTGCATCACCTGCAGCTTGGGAAGGCTGATCCGGTAGCTGGTTTTCTTGCGATTGAGGTTCTGGTACATCCTCTTGGGACTCGTCCTTTCCAAGTTGGTCCATTTCCTCCATTTCGTCGGCGTGTTGTTCATCTTCATCTAGCTCCGTGTCCATTTCATCCCCCACGTCGGGTCCTCCTTGATCGCCTTGTTCGTCAGGATCCAAAGCCATGTCATCGGGCAGATCTAGGGTGTTGGCATCGGGAATGTACTCGTCCATGGGCGCGCCATTTGCATTTGGGGCCTCCAAATCTTCATTGGGTTCTTCACCCTCGTTTTCTTCACCTTCCTGGATCTCCTCACTTTTTTCATCTATCATTCCATCTTTCTTTTCCTCCTCTTTTCCGCCCTCTTTCTTTGATTGGTCGCGCTCCTTGGCTACAACCTCCGACTCCTCCTGCATTTCCGAGCGATCTTGGGGGACTTGGTCCTGATCCGCAGAATCTAATTCTGCAGATTCGTCGCCCCACAGCTTTTCGTCGACTACATTCGGATCGCCTGCATCAAGTTTCCCTAGCTGCTCATCCGGCCCCTCCTGTTCATCCTCATCCTCATCCTGATCTCCGTCTTGATCTCCATCGTCTGGTACATCTTCCATCTCCCCACCAATATCCTCGCTCATCTCAATGGTATTATCATCAGCTCCGTGCGCCTGCTCGTCTTGGGCTTCACCTTCATCCCCTTTTAACCCTTCGACCTGACTTTCATCCTCGATCTCCTTGCTTACGTTCTCCATTCCTGTTCCCTCACCTAGGCCCACTCCCCCAGCGGTCTCGGTGCCGCCGTCGCCGTCGCCCGAATCAGTTGCGTCCGGGGGCAAACAAAAGCCTTGCTTAGCGATCGTATACATGACAGAGGAAACGATGAAATCAAGCTTGAAGAGGGCCTTCGTCCACTGACTGTGCACCATGAGGTGTTCTCCCACGAAAGAAATGTAGAGTTGGAGAAAGGGGAGGAGGCGCCGAAGGCTTGCCTGGATGTTGGACTGTGAAAGGGAGGAAAGATGGGTCGTCATAGCATTCAGTCGTTCCAAGAGGACATCAAGGTCTAAGGACTGAGTGAAGCCTGAAACTGTGCTTAAGTCCTCACGGATGAAATTATCCTGGGCTTCATCATCAAGAGGCTCCCCGGTAGACCCTTCCGGACATCTTTTCAACAGGGACTGCATTATGACCAGAAGCGTCTCGATAATGGCATCCGCACCCAATGACTCTGTAGCTCCGGATGCTGTCTCGGCATCCGCAGAGACGTATTGATCATGGAGCCAGTGCTCGATGGGTGACAAGATGTAACTGAGACGCGGTTCCATCGTCCTCATCTTTTGGAGGTAGTCGGGAATGGCACGGAAATGTTCATCAGCTTCTTTAACAGTAGCGTGTTCAACTGTTTGGCAAATAATCAGCTTGTGGCAATGTTTGTGAGGAAACTACCTACCACCAGACAGCACCGTGGGCATTATGTACCGGCTTCCCTGGAAAACCTCCAAAGCATGGTTACGAAGAAGTTGTGTCTTGGCATAAACCGACTGGACCTCAACCATGACTGATGATGCAGCGCACTGGTCCTCCTGAATTTCGATGAAAAGGCGGATTCCTCGGAGAAGTTCTTCGAAAGCATGCACGGCATTGCCGAGTGCTTGACATAGATGCATCAGACGAATGGGCGAGAATCCCTTGGTAATAAGTAGAGGTGCTTCGACGAGAGTTTGAAGGCGCTCCGCGCACCGCTTGATGTCAATGAAACATTGAAAAGCTGTTGACAATCTGAAGATTCACGGTAAGAAAAGGTGTCGTCAAGAATTTTTTGACTTACGAAGACCTCGCCTTCAGAGCTAATGAATAACCAGACTCCACGAATGCAACACCTCGAAGCAGATCGCGTGTGCTTATGTCCGAGTGGTGATCGGAAACCAAGACTCTGACTGCCGGAAGAGCACCACGAAGGCGGTCGAAGTAATACTCCCCCTTCTCGACATGTATTGAGCTATCTAGAGGCATCGGCGGTTGCTCTCGTATCCAGCATTCATCTCTGAGCTCGGCGAGCACCTCTGGTTTGACATTGGCAGCGAGGCCGGCGCGTTTGAGCTCCTTCAAGAGATCGCTTAAAGCCTTTTTCTTGCGAACCAGTAGGCCCTTCACGTATTTTTCTCGTTTCTCCTTGGAAAGAGCTGGGGGCACACATTCTGCTGCTAGATCTCGTGCGGTAAGGATGATTTCGACCGCAAGTTGATCAACATGATGAGGGAGACGTTGGCGCAGGAAAGCCCGAATACGACTGTTCATGAGTCCATGGAATCTTGTGAGTGTCTGGTTTAAATTGGTCAGGTGAGAAGGAGTGGAATGAGTTTCGTTCGGTTGTGGAGAGTCGCCGTGCTCTAGAGTGCATGCTATGGAGAGCAGATCTCCCGAATAACCCAGAGCATCTATTGACTGGGTGCATTCTGCATCACCAGCGAATGTTGGTAACATGCGCTCAGCGATGGGCTGACGCAAGATCTCCCGGAATTTGCGGATCAACTTGTAGAGTTGATGATGTGTTCGCTGAGCACTCTGCTTCAGGGCTTGAACATTGACGTCTTTCCAGCTGGCGAGCTTGATGAATGCCTGAACATCTTTCTCAAGTCCTCCTCTTTGGTCCGCCAGAGATCCAGCTAACTGAGCTGCAAATAATTGATAGTATCTTCGAGTGGACGACAAGACAAGCCCAACGCGTTGGAGGGCATTGCGCTGCCATCCATCCAACGTAGACGCGATATGACCAACGATGACCCTAAAAGTCTCCATGAGATCCAATCTAGCCTGGAATTGACCTAGAGCGCTGGAATGCATGAAGTCATCCAGGAGCGATGGTAGTTGCCTAAGATATTGTTGGAGAGCTCCAGTAGCGACGCCTTCATTCTCGTGAACTGCACCAAGCGTGCCGCGCACTGTGAGATCATATAACCGGAACCAAAATTCTGAAACTCCTTTGACGAACGAGTCAGACTGAGACTGTAATAATACTTTCCAGCACGATAGTTCCAAGCGTCTCCATTCTACGACCAACATTGTCAAGTCTTGCTGATGTACCTTGAGGCTATTTCCACGGTGTGCGTACATTTCCCAGTCGTCTGTCTGCAGTATGATTTGCTCCAGGCCGGACAACAATTTGGCAATGGGACTGTTTATGTCCAAGGCTAAGAATGCATCGCAGCGGTCTTTCAAGTGCTGTAAAACCATCTGATCCGGCCAGTCTTCGACGAGCGCGATCAACCGCATTCTGAGGGAGTCCACTGTTGCAAGGGCCTTTTTCGCCTCTCTAACGTTCGCGTCAGTGTAGAAGTTGAATAGCTGGCCCGTAGGGCGCTCCTGATATTTCAGCGCGAGAAGATGATCGTGAACCAAAGAAAGCTGCTCGCACAATGATTCATCGTCAAGGGTGTCCGGGAGATTGGGATATTGACTGTCGAGGAGCGTCTTCAAAACTGACCGGCGAGAGGAATTAAACCTCGTATTGGGATCTCCAACACTGATACCGATACTAGCAACTCCAGCGAGTCCGAAGTGCATCCCCAGCAGCGCTTCGGCTGCAGAAACACTAAAGAACTCAGGAGACTTTTCATGAATCTTGTTAGGTATGCCGTCAGGACTAGCGAGCGCGTCCTCAAATGTCGGAAACAATTCCAAAAACTCTTTCTGTTCCGTTTCAGCTTCTGTGGAGGCATCGTGATTGAGGGCGCTATGTCTGTATAGCGATGAGTCATCATGCTCCTTCTCATTTTGACGAGTGCGGTCCATATTCCAAAGCCTGAATGCCTGCTCATATGCCGCATGAACAGCTGCAGCATGGGAAGGGAGGTCCGACACGGCAGCACAGAGGCCTATGGCTGACACATACAGTAGGACCTGGTCAGAGGGAGATGTTCCGGATGCAGCTCCTCGTTCAAGTTGCGTTTGCAACAGTTGCGCACTGCGAAGAGATGGATATGTCACCAGGGAGGTAGCAACCATGTTCTGTTGAGTATGCTGTACGTAGGATGTTTGCTGCGCAGAGCAGCGAACAAGTCGGATTCCGAGACGGAGGAGGAGGAGCGCCAGGTGGATAATTTTTGCAATATCTTCAAAGTCGTGGTAAAGATTATCCATCCGTTGACAAAACCCGGATATTGATTCCTGCATCATAATTTCACGCGCGAAAGCAGAAGGGTCGCCGGTTTCGAGAATGGCAGTCAAATTATCGACCTTACTGGGTTGGATGACTTGACTCTGAAGTTGCAAAACCTCGGACCAAAATGCGTGAATGCGGTTACCATCAGGTCGTCGGGGAAGGTTTGAGGAACCCGAGGGCAGATTTTTGTGTTCGGTTTCAGATAAAGCATTGAGATATTGTATAACGCTGTTGAATGGATTGCCAGCGGTTCGGTGTTCCCATGCTCTATGGAGAGACGACTGGGTCGACAGAAAACCAGTCTCCTCTTGTGAATATTGACCCAAATGATATATCACGGCTGCAGGGTCTACCGGAAGATCGGGAATGGATAGGTTAAGGATCATTCGGCTGAGGGAAATGTAGCAATGTCCCAAACGAGCCACCATCACGTCTCGTGGCTGGCGGTCGGTTGCAAACCGTGTGAGGTCGGAGCGTAGAAACAGATGAGTAGCCGCTTTCAAAGGCTCGTGCTTAGAACTTTCGAGGAGAGACAGTATTGTCATGGGGAAGGTGCTACTGTTGACGGGAGATCCAAGCATGGCTTGCCAGCTAATATCATCAAATGATGAAGCAAAGCAGGATGCAACCTGATGGATGATTAGAGGATAATTTCGATGGTGACCGCCACTTCACTCACTGATAAAATGCATTGGTACATGAATGCTGACAATTCTTGAACTCGCGATCCATGAACAATGCATTGCATAGAGAGCAGCCGTAGGTGACGACGAACAGAACACTCGTGGCCTTCGAGGGAAGATAGTGAAACGCTCCGCGCTTGGCTACGTGGTGGATCAGCACATGATACAGATCGAATCAAAGTGTTTATACCTCAGTTCTATGGAGACCCGGAGAAGAGTCGGGCAAAGGAGGACATCCGGTCCATCAAGAATTTCCTGCGCAGGGTCTCGTAAGTCATTGAATGTGCAGAGGTCACCTTACGGTCACTCACGGCCTGGGTTAAGCCTGAATTCCACAGACTTGCTAGCCATCGAGTCTGCAAAGCAGTCAAGAGATGCGTGGGAACTAATCAAGAATTAGTCGCATGTGAGGGGACATAGTGATGCCCTTACCTCCACCTGCGTCATGTGCCCATATGAAATGCTGATACGATGCAAAGCGAATGAGATCCTCGCGTGGTTCCTCGCATGCCACGTCAATCAAGCGTTTCATGGCGGAAGGGACGGTCTATAAGATGACATCATGGGTATCCTGCAAAAGCGGCACCAAGTTGCAACTCACCAATAATGATGTCTCACGAATGTTACTCAACCAGGGCAATTCGCAGATAAGGAGAGAAGGGTCGGCATGTCGTTTGAAAGAGTTACTGTCCTCATGGAAATTCAACCTGACCTAGAATTTTCACTTCAGCGGTGAGCGCGCTGGAGAAATAGTCGAACTAAACCTTTTCTTTCACCGTGTGCGCCAATTTCATCTCTAAGTCCGTGGATAATGTGCTCATGAGCGGAAGGGTATAAAGAGATAAGACTTCTAGAATTTGCCTGCGGCGGACTATCGAAGATTGATGAACATGTGCCGAGCGCAAATAAGAACATCCATACCGTGCTGATTTAAGCCTTCATGTAGTTTCCAAGCGGCATACTCGAGACTTCTAATCTCTGAAACTGAAACATCGATAGTCGTTGGTGCGAACAAGTGTGTCCACATTTCTGTCAAGCCTAATCCAGAGGTAGGGGAAACTGCCTCATCTAATACAGCACAAACATTTGCGAGACGCTCAAACGCTGGACTCCTTGCTTGCAATGCGGCTACGATTGACCTAGAGCATGCCTGTACTGAGGAGTAATCGACGTATGTGCCCGTTCCTGATCGTCGGAGTTGCCTGGAAATACTAAGTAGTTTGAGGGCGAGTTCAAGGTCTACCAGCTAATGACCGTTCAGTGCAACGATTAGCGTGAGAACGGCGAATTGAAATCTAACCTGGACCTGAGATCTTCTGACGATCTGGTTGAAAACCTCCTCAGCTGCTCTGCGCACCTCTTCCAAAACTTCACGAATAGCATCCAACAGTCGTAAATACGTCGGATGATGCTGACGTGTTGGTAAAGTTATCTTGCTTGCACCTATGACATGCAGCTCTCGTGGCATATCAGCTCGCTCGGCGTTATCGATAAACATTGCAGCGATCAAGTTCAAAGTTTGAAGGAGCATCAAGTGTATTGGGTGATGTCCGTTTTCATGACTGCAGAACTTGCATGGCGGACAGACCATGAAAGTATCCACTGGCTATATTTCAATAGACGTATTGAGTACATGCCAATAGTGCAACGCGCGCAAGACCCAGCATGGATGTAGCAAACACTGACCAGAGCTGTAATAGCGGCGTTCGTCACCCGGGAAGCGAGGAGATCTTTTCGCCACTCAGCAAAGAGTTTGAAAGCTTCTGAGGAAAGGACATCGTCCAAAATAAACTGTGATGAGCACAGCGGTATTGCTAGCTTCATAAAGCGCCGCAACGAAGGAGTTACATTCAGAGAGAGGGTCCTTAGTATGAAATGAATCATAGCGCGGAGGTCCGGTTTAGATGGCCGAAGGAACGGTGCCAGGGTGATTAATGAAGATGTGGAAGACTCTTCTTCAACTAACCCAGACGGCCATGAGTCGCTACCCTCCCCGCGATGAGTGTAGTAGATTCCTCTGCGCGCGAGCTCGTGTGTCACGGCGAAAGGTGAACATGTGCCTAAGATAGTCGTAGGAAGTCGACGGTGCAGTCGGAGGCGGAGTTCGTCTTCTGAAGAGAAGGAAGCGGCCAATGACACTTCAATACCACGATTTCGCATCGCACGCGATAGCTCGCCATATCGAGGATCAGATGTCATAAACATGCGAAAGTTAGGATGCGGTTTGAGCGTCTGTACTGCACCATTAACATATCCTCTCTCGCTGAGAACGAGAACTCCACCAGGTTCGCAAAGAGAGTTTAGCCGATCAAGGACGGAAGGATTACAGAGATTCGCGCTGTCTAGAACTATCCAATATCCTCGTTTGATTGCGCGTACGAGAGGTCCATCGACCCATTCAAATTGGCCATTCGATGTCACCGCTGACAATAATTGATGAACGCGATGCAGTAAGGCCTGCGCTTCTTCCGAAGAATTATCGTCAGCAAAGGACGATAGTACTTGTGCTGCAGAGTGGAGCAGGGAGTTGGAGGATGAAGGAGGTGACGAATACAATTTGAGAAGAAGCGAAATAAAAGTCTGGTGATCGGTGGCACAGCTAGACAGGCATCTGGAACGACTTTCTCCAAAACTGATGATGTCTTGAACGAGAGCAAGTACTCGTGTATGATGATCCACTTGCTCAAAACCTCCAAGAATATCCATGGTATCAGTGGAACTCGTGATGGTTATCTCATGAAGGATATTCCCTGAAAGATCAGCGACAGTACGGATGAGTTCTGACTTACCGCTGTCGTGTGGTCCTGTGACAATGACTAACCACGACCTAGTGAGACATGCTCCAATGGCTTCTAGCGTAGCAAAGTGTACTTGAAGTAGGCACCTGGGTCGAACGTTAAGGATATTGTTACGTCGCTCTACGAGGTAGTGCCCGATACGGAAGTGTGACGATGATATGACAGGATACGGATTGTGAAGGATAGTTGGACTAGACGAAAGAAATGTTTGATCGAACAATTGTTGGGCGCAGTTACGATCAGCAAGAGTCCTGAACCTGCTGAGGTAGATGACTCGCAAGAAATCTCGAGGATGATGTGAAATGAGCGATGATTGCAATAGCTCTCCCCAGCGGAGGACATCACGAAGGTTGAATTCCCAAGGACTGCCGTCGCGACCAAAAGTCCTCCTGTGTACGACTTCCTGGTTCAGGCGGTTGTTGTATGCAATCATGGCGCGTAGTATGTCCTCATCACAACCCCTGAAACGTTCTCGGCAGACAAGAAGAAGATCCTCAGAGGATAACTCCTCAATATAAACCTTCGTGAACCGGTCTAGAAAAGATTTAGGAAGTCCCTTGCGACCTCCTCCCTGTTGGAGTGGATTTTGTGCAGCGAAGACGCGGAAAGCGGGATGCCGAACGAAGGATCTCCCGAGCTCGGGAATGTATACAGTACCTCGGTGGTCCAGAACAGCATTAAGTCCCTCGAGGATAGCCTGGGGTGCGAGATTCATCTCATCGAGAAGAACCCAATGTCCTTCTTGCATGGCTGTTAAGAATTCGGCATCTTTCCAGGCGAATTCTCCGGGAGAGCCATTCTCAACGGGAAGATCGGAACCGAAGAGATCCATGAGATCCGTTTGGTCGGACAAATTGATGCGACAAAGCTGATATCCTGAAAGCATAGCAAGAGTAGTAATCAAACTCGTTTTTCCGACACCTGGACTGCCTTCCAGGAGAACAGGCTTGGAGACCTGACATGCCCTGACCACTCGCATTGCGTTCTCGCGAGCAGTCGGCGCCTGCAGATTGAAGTTGTGTAATACAGATACCAACGGGCCTTTAGGGATAGCGAAAGACCCAAGTTGCACAAAGTTCGATGCATCAAAGGCGTACGACTGTTCGCCTTCTTTGAAAGGCACGAACATCTGCAGCTTCTCAATGGCATCATTCCTTAGTTGGCTTAGCGCATCAGACGAGTAAGAAGTTAGCTGTGGCAAGGATCCAAGACCATCGAGGAAAGTCATATGCGCCGCATGATGCTGGGATATTGTCAATAACCAATTTGCTGAACGCACAACTCCAACATACGAATATTTCTGCCGGTACCATGAAGGTTTCTGCACTGCAAGAACACGCAGCATTAGCGAATGTCACCCAAGCCTAGAAAAGGCGATGAGCACGAATGACCGACACTGACCGAAAGGAGACCTACCAATATATCTCGCAGGGAGCAAATAGCAGGGTCGTGAACTCTATCCCGAAGCCAGTCAGTAAACTGCAGGAGCGGACCCGTGAATGGCTTCATGGAGTCATGCTTCCATGAGTAATCAACAATCAACCGCAAATCCGCCTGACTGGTTACGGCTGGTACCCAAATCTCCGTGAACCGGTTTCGTAGGGCAGGAGAAAGCTCTTTCTTCCCATAATCACCGCCCGGATTCATGGTAGCAAGTAACTTGAACTCGCTGGAAGCATGTATGGCGGGGTAATCACCATCGATACCGCCACATTCTGCTAGCACGATCGTGCGGCCAGGTTCCAGGACGCTGTTTAGACGCTCTAGAACAGAATCGTCGGCAAGGGAGATCTCGTCGAGAAGGAAAACGTGTCCTTCACGCATTGCGCGAACCAACGGCCCGTCATGCCATTCAAACAAGCAGCAGATCCGGTTGAGGTTCTTCTGAATATCGCGTAAGGGAGTCAGGAACGACGGGTCGAAATCATTGCCCGCCTTGAGGAGCGTGTTTATTCGAGACAACAGTTGTTGGGGGTCAGAAGGTATGTCGTTGATGCCTGCGCGCTCAAGGATAATATTGGCATCACGGATGACATTGGCCTCGGTTGCTGCACGGTTGCGTATGGGTCGCAAGCCACCAATAAGGTCTGCAGTCTCTGTGTTTTGGTGACAGTTTAGCGCATATAAATGCTTAGAGACAACTTCCGCGTAGAGCTGGCAGACAGATGTCTTTCCAGAACCCGTCTCTCCCACCAAAAGAACAGGTTCGTTGAATCGTAGAGCGCGCGTCACCAAGACGAAGAGCCGTTGCATCGCACTCGTCCAGACGACCTGCGAGTCTGGTGGTATGGGACATCCTAAAAAGTTCTGTGCATCCCCCATTGTGGAATGAATGTCATAGATCGCCTGCTCGTCGATGCGGACCTTCATGATAGACTCTATGACCTCTTTCACCACAACTTTGTCGTCCTCGCGCCGTGCACGTTCTGCAAGTAGCATATACCCATTCTCCGCCAACTCCTGATAACCCACTGCATCACGACCAGCCCATCTAAAGAGATCACGAAGGGTTGCAAAACCTTGCTTGCTCTCGAAAACGCGACTCGACTGACGACGTTTTTGCAATTCACGGAACACGCTCACGATTTTCTGTCCATAGGAAGGCGCAATACGGCAACGCTGACAGAGAATGGTTTCAAGCTCGGCTTGGGGAACATCCTGGAAGTGAACTTCGAGGAAACGGTTTCGGAAGGCACGGGACAAAACCTTCCTCCCTGCATATAGGCCAGGGGGATTTTGCGTTGCGAATAGCATAAAGTGTGGATGTGGGCGAATAACCTCTTGCGTCTCAGGAACAACAAGCTCCCGGTTGTCATCTAGCAGCCGATTAAGAGCTTCCAACACATCTGTAGGTGCCAAGTTCAGCTCATCCAGTACGATCCAATGTCCATATCGAAGAGCATGGACCAGCAAGCCATCTTTGAACACGAGTTTGCCGGTGGCAGGATCAGAAACGTATGAGCCGAGGTATTCTTGCACGTCAGTGTGCTCATGGTTGTTGATGCGGATAAAGCGGTGACCAGTTCTGCGAGCGAGGTACTCTACTGCACTTGTCTTGCCTGCTGAAGTGGGTCCCTCAATCAGCACGGGGAAGCGTCGAGTCAAGACGATTCTTGCGAGGTCAATGAGCTTCTTCTCGACTGATGGCGTCATGATATATTCCTCCATGGGATCCTCGGGGAGTGGTCCTTTCTCTAGATGAAACGGACCAAACTTGATGGATTCCTCTATAGACCACCCAGGAGGAAAATTGGGTTCCCTGGCAAGCAACGATCGAGGATTGCGGACACCAGCAAGGATATGCTTCTGAGCAAGGGCAGTTACAGTTTCCGCGCTTCCTCCGTCTAGCACCATAGTGAATGCCATCAACATCCCCTCCCAAAGCGCCCGTCGCAACCCGAACAATCCTGCAATGTCTGCAGCAAATGTCAAAGCTCTCGCCAGCGTACGCATACTGTAATGTGGCTTCTTGTTTGAGCCATCTGCGAGCTCTGCACCTTTGACAGAGATGTAAAACTCTGCAACATCCATCACAGCACCTTTATCACCAACCGCACTTGCTCCGATATACTGTGAGATAATACTGAGGAGAGTTTCACGGTCTGCATCGGGGGGAGGGACATCAATTTCTGTGAAGCGCACACGGACGGTGGGCGGGAGGTCTTTCTTGCCAACGTCAGTAGCGGGATTCATGCATGCGAAGAGACGGAAATCAGGGTGCCGTGGGACGGCAGACAGAGAGCCTTGCTCGGTAAGCGTGATTGAGGCTGTTGGACCGCGCAGGAGGCCTGTAATACATTCCAGCGTCTCGGGACTCGCTAGGTTGATCTCGTCAAGAAGAATCCTGGAAATGAAATGAGAAGCGTGACCGTGTGTAGCTCAACTGCGACATACCAATCGCCAGTGCGCAGAGCCTTCACAAGTGGACCCTCTACAAAATCAAATGTGAATTTGCCTTTCCCTTGTGCATGTTGAAGATCAAATTCATCCACATCCTTCTCAAACCGTTCCCAGTCCACTTCAGAGACCTTCATCTCGGCCTCGACTTTCCTTCGTTTCCTCGGCGCATCAGGGTCGTTCTCCCTATGAAGTGGGATTAGAAATGGAGCAAACAAAGTTAAAATAACACGGACGTTACACCTCCTTCAACCTTGCCTCGAATTCTCTCCCTTGCCATCTTCCCACTCTCCTTCCACATACCAACAACCCTCTTCCACCGTCCTTCCCTCACAGCTTTCCTCAGACCGTCTTCAAAGCCCGCATTTCGCTTGCGGCTGAACGTTCCCCCAAATAGTTCACTCCAATGTTCCATCAGCTCGCTCCCCCTGACGCGTGCATCCACAGGACGAAAACCTCCCAGAAGATCCGAAGCTTCCGTCTGGTGTGAAAGATTCAGGGAAATTAGTGGACGCCGCAGTAAGGATGCAAGGTATGTTACTGCGCTCGTCTTACCCGTACCAGTCTCACCGGTAAGCAGGACGGCTCAGATAGCGCGAGTGCAGTGCTGATGCGCGAGAGGAGTAACAGAGCTGGCTTGTGCAGTGCGAAGGGTCGTGAGGATGCACCAGTGCTCAAGCCCTTCGCGGGACGAGCAGGGAGACGTGTGCGTCCACAGCGCGCAGCGAGCACATCCCCGTTGACATCTTTCTCAATTTCGAAATCCGACGAGTATCTCAGAAGCAACCATGCCTGCCGCTCTGCATCCAGATCCAAGTGCGTCCCAATAACAGAGGAAACCCGCGCAGAGTGTGCACGCGCAGTTGCAGTAAGAGTGCCCGCACCGAAAAAGATATCACGGGCCTCGAGGAATATTTCTTCACGAAGACTCGGATTGGGGAAGATATTGGAGAGCGGTAGCTGGATGTCATTATCCATGTCTACATCCATTGTATGGCTGAGCGGCAAGAGGCGCTCAACTCGCTGACAAAACTTCTGAAGTTCGCGTAATCCAACAGGACGGGAAGATGAGGTTGAGCCGAGTGCTTGCACATCACCCCAGACCTTGATAAGAGCTGCAGCAGCCCCCCCAATCTTCGGGAACTTGTTTTCCATGATAGATCTGACTTCTTCTGCGTCTGGTGCGTCCACGATCACTTCATGCCATTTATGTGAACCAAAGAATGTTGGGGGAGGTACCTTCCTTCCATGTCCAACAGCAAGTGATCGAGTAGCAAAGAGCATAAAACCTTCACGCGCCTCGATACGACCCTTTCCGGGGACCTCTATACATGCGCGGTGTCCAATCCAATTCCCAAGGCCCATACTCTCCACAAGTGGCTTCAACAAGGCTAAAACTTCCATGCTAGCACGATCTATGTTAGAAAGCACCAGCCAGCGCCCCTCGCGCAGTGCGCGCACGAGGACACCATCCTTCCACTCAAAAGTCCCAGGTTGTGTTGGTGAGGAAATGTACGAGCCAAGGAGGGCCCGAGGGTCGAGGGACGTGTCGGCTAGGTGAACGGTCACGATGAGCTCATTGACTGGCATCGTTGGGTGTAAGTCGGAAGCGAGATGGGATATGAAGAGTGATTTTCCTGAGGAAGGTGGAGAAGATAGGAGGACAGGCAAGCGGAGAGAGAGATGTGCCGCAAGCTCACGGAGAGCAACGATAGCGGAAGGCGTTGCAATGATGTCTGAAGGAGAGGGCATGGTTGGAGATGACTTGAGCATCAATAAACCATGTATGTTAGTAATCCAGGGACTAGCAGAAGTATTAGTTTCATGTTTGCCATGATATAGCAAGCAACGAACCTGAGGTCTGCCTCTGAGAGAGGCTGCAATACATCCTCTGCGTCGAGAGAGTAAAAATCGGGACTTTCGATGATAGCGTCACGTGCATCGTGAATACGCTTGATCTCCAATGTAGGCACGAGCCAGCCATCGGTCTCAACGACAGTCCCATCAATAGTCTGGCCATAATTAATTGGACAATCAACGCTGCAAAACTCGCCAAGGACATGGGTGATAAGCCTCTCGCGCTCAAGTTCTGCCATACCCACATGCGATGCATAGCATCGAGCAGCAAACAACCGTACACCTGTATCAGGGTGAGGCGGGAAGAGCAGTTTGGATAACAGCGACCCGTCCCATAGTAGATGTTTGGGAAGGAGACGATTAGCGCGGAGAAGCCGATAATATGCCAGTAACATGCGGTGCAAACGAGAGGTTTCAATTTCAGTAATAGAAGGGGCCGCAGCTATGAAAGCAAGTGGTCCCTTGGATAGACATGATTTTTGCAAGAAAACATATAAGCATCTATGGTCAGACGTGAGACGAAAAACAAATGTGCGATAACAAAACGCACGAATATAGCTCCTCATGAAGCTCAATGAGGAGACAAAACGCGATGAACCTGTCTTCGATATCGTCATCGTCGTGAAGCCATCTAGCGCATAAATCAATCAGAAGAGGTCTGAACAGATCTGCGATGGTCAGAGTGAGAGCTGGAACAGCTAGTAGGCGAGATAATGTGGATAGAGCGTGGGTTGGTGTGTTAGCTTCTGTTACATGTTGGATATGCAAGGAATCGGGAGGCAGGAGTGCGCAGAGTGCGCGTTTTTGTTTTGCAAGGTTGATGCTGAGCGGGTCGAATGCGTTTTTCGAGGTCATCATGGCCATATGACTTAGAAAAAAGCTTTTGGCTGGCGTATGTAGTATTTATTCTGCCCTGCTGCTTCTTGTCGTTGTTGAGTATGTTAACCTCACTGTGCTTGCCGTCGTAGTCGATCAGGAGGATTCGATGTCGGAAAATACTGCACTACAGGCCACGTGACTTTGCATAAAGTTCTATTTCCATTTTGGTTATCGATTTCACCTTGTGTTTGTGATTGGTTTGTGAACAAGCTCATCATAATCAATTGCACATCGCTACCCACATGGCAACATCTAAGTCGATTCTTGACATTCGTGGCAAACAGTTGAAGCTTGAATCAGCTGCTGATGTTTCCCCTTTCATCACCGGCGTCGACCCTACCAAACTCACAGCCATCTACCTTGGAGGCAATTCCATCGGCGTGGAGGCTGCCAAAGAATTTGGTCGATTACTTGAGACCGCGGACGTGCTTCAAGTGCGTGTTATTATTCCTGAAGCTCGTACCTAAAAATCGTGCCCCACTGACCCGTGTACAGCTTGCAGACTTGGGAGATATCTTCACGGGTCGTACTATCGAGGAAATCCCTGCTGCTATACAAGCACTCCTTGATCCCCTCTCACACAAGACTTCCCTTCGAGAGATAAACCTCAATGATAACGCATTCGGAGAGCGTGTTGTGCCCTTCCTTACACCCTTCCTCGAAACTAATCACTTCATACGCGTTCTCCGCCTCAATAACAATGGCCTCGGGCCTGCTGGTGGCAAGAAGATTGCAGAAGCTGTGTGCAAGTCTGCACCAACAGATGGCTCACGATCGAATCTTGAGGTTGTCATTTGCGGCCGAAATCGGCTAGAGGATCCAGGAGCTACCGCCTGGGCCAAGGCGTTCGAGGCACACAGGACACTCACAGAGGTGCAAATGCCCCAGAATGGCATTCGTATGGATGGTGCTGAGGCCCTTGGGCGAGGCCTTGTTGCATGCTCTGAATTGCAGATCGTCAATTTCCAGGACAATGCATTCATAGATGTAGAGATGGATGAAGAAGGTCGAAAAGCTGTTCGTGCATGGGGTGAGGCCGTCAAAAACAGCTGGCCAGAGCTACGCTTCCTAGACCTCTCTGACTGCATGCTCTCGAACGGAGAAGGCGAAGTGCCACCACTCCTAGAGGCTTTCAACGATCCGAATACGAAAAACCTTCAGAATCTTCAGGAACTACGACTGCAGAACAACAACCTCGATGCCAAAAGCTACGAGGTCCTCGCCCAAGCTGTGACGAAGTTGACCAGCCTGAAACGGCTAGACCTGCAGGACAATGATGACGTTGAGGATAACGAACATCTAGATGATATCGCCGAACACCTGAAAGCTCACGGTGGCAAGCTTATCCGTACGGAAGAGGACGAAGAGGAGGAAGAGGAAGAAGAGAATGTCGAAGAGTCACCAGAGGGGGCTGAAGAGGCGGGGGAAACTCCTGTGCCACTGGTAACGGAGGAGAAATCAACCTTCGAGACACTCGCCAACCTCATGAGCAAAGTGCATGTTAGTTGAACCTCAACTTCCAATGTGTAAATCTCTTACTGTACGCTACAACTCCCGGATCGCAAGTTACCATGTATACCAGTTCTAACGTACAATAGCAACAGTTAAGTATCTCAGTACAGTCCCCAAAAGGATTTTGGAATGTATACATTATTTTCCTAATTCTAAGCTCCATCGAACTGGAAAAGCCCATGGTAATGAAAACTGTCGACGAGGACTGAGGACGTACTACGCATGGACAAACATCACCACAATACTTGTGCGCCAGCTTCTGACTTTAGCCCCCCGCCATTCAGAACAGTGAGGAGGGCGCTGATATCTGCATCTTGTGCGCGACCGAGGGGATTGATCGAGAAAGATTCAAACTTCTTCCACTCTGGTGAAGTCATACAAGTTCCTGTCCGTGGCGGCCTGAACTCGGGCGTGACTGGCAAAACATATAGCTGACTAGGGGCCTTAAGCTTGAATGGCTTGGGTATTAGCAAAAAATGCACTGGCACTTGACATGGACGACATGCCGTTTCTTCTATCTGCGTACCAAGTCTGCCGCGTCCTGCACCAGGTAAAACGATGTACAGCGCACAAGACCCCAGTAGATGTTGCACATTTGGCCAGGCAGATCTACTAAGTTTTATCATTGCTATCATTCTGCAACACACAGAGTCTGTCAAGTTAGATGTAATCTGATCCGTTGTCCACGGCCTATTAGTGTACGCATGCTTGCAGCTTGAGGACATCGAGTCGTAAAATTCCAGATGAAAAATATAGTAGGACGCCATGATCTGGAATCGTCTGCAGTCGAATTCTGCGTGGGCTGAGTGAATGACTCGAAGTGGTATGATACTATCGCAGTCCCACATGCAGCTAGCGCAGTACAAGGATATTACCCACACTCTCAGCTTTTTCACACCATGACCATGTACCCATCTCATTTGTACGCGTACCAGCAATGTTCCCTCAGGGCCTATCATAGGTCTCGCTATCACAATAGGTCTTCTGATGGGGTTTAGCTGCCCTCATAGCTCACCCTGGCCCTTGTTAGGTTCGGATTCTTGCTTCTGACCGGGAAAGCCTGCAAGGTTTTTTCCAAATGACACTCTCGCAATGTGGGTACTCACAGTCTCGTTATGATCTCTCATTCCCTCAATATTATCAAGCCGCCTCATTTGTATTTCGAGGTGATTCTTCCACTGCTACCATTTACTGATTCTCCAATGATCTAGGTCTGGTTGCGAGCAAATTGGCGGTCCAAAAACACTTAACTATGATGTGCATAGTAGAAGGCTACCAGGTCGAAGATCTTCGTCAAGGGACGTATGCCCGCTGCTCATGTCTGTCATTCGAGGTTGACAGTAATATTGTAAATTGTATTGCCGATCGCATATCTAGGGCATTGCTCGAATCACCTGTGGTGATATAATGAAGCCAGGATGGTCTTGAGTCTGAAGATGTTGTAGAGCTCAAACATTAAGGAGGGGTCCCTTCTACAATACCCCATATCGGCAGTGCACGATTCGACACAACGAATCACTTCGGCAACCTCGCCAGTATTCAACTATGATGTTGGATGTTACACACAAAAGCTATATGACGGATCACATATTTTGTCATGCCAATGACAAAGATTTGGAATATTTATTACTGAATACTAGTACGCGCCTGAAACAATTTACAAGCAAACTTCTACAGATTGGGTATGCAGCTTAGAATGTGTAGTCCTCGACAAAAGAATTCCACGTCATAAAGTGGTGTGGATCAGTTGGTATCAGCATCAGTGTATGCCGTAGTCGTCAGACTGAACTCCTTATTCCCAGTATTGAAGACAGTGTAAAAGCGCTGAATCCAGCCAAATCCGTCTGGAGTGCACATGTTTTTTTAAGACTCAAGCCTCGACAAGACATTATGGGACGTACTTATGAAGTCCAGCCCGCTCCCAAAGGAGGAACCAAGGTCAGACACAATGAGATAGATCTGACCCTCTGCTCCTCCGAGGATGCTGTTCAGACTACGTGGCCAGATCTGAGCATTAGGCGTAAAGTCGTAGGTGACCTGTTCCAATAAATTAATCGAGGTTCATCGTATGAGAGCAAGACTTACACCGCCGATATTGAAGTACAAACTTTGAAGATTGGCGTATTGTTGCGCCGTGATGGTTAGCAGACCTGTAGTCCTGATCCGCATAAAATAAGGGAAAATCCAGTGACTCGTCGAGCTGAACTCACGAATCTAGGACGGCACCAGTTGCCTTTTGATAGGCCTGGAAAGCCTCTGCACATCTCGGTGAGTGTCAAATATCACAGTGGGATATATATGCATACCAGTGGCAAGGAGAAGAAGAGTGGTGCCAGTGTCCACAATGCCGGCAGTCGTACTTAGGATTGCGGAGCCGCTGGTGCCGTACGTTACCGACTGATTGATACCCCAATACTATGATAGGCGATCGTCAAGATTAGTAAGCAGTACACTTTTGGTCAACTTGTGATTTACCTGGGAGGCTGGGGAGGTGGTGGTGAGCGGAACGGTATTGAGTGTGCCAGTGTACCTGATAATGATATGAGACAAGATTGGAACTAAAAAAAGATGTCTTCTAACTTGGTGCTGTCAGTTCCACCGAATGTGAGCTCTCCATTGGGTACATTAGCAGTGGAGGACGGCTCGTAAGAGATGCCGAGTAAATTGTAGGGGATTGTTCCCTGAGCGTATAAGTTGTCGGTAACCGTAGGTACATCCGTCGTGTTAGATACGGTTCCCTCTGTAAGGTCCACAGGACCGACACTGCAAAAAATATCAGCACTACGAATCACTGCTTTTCAGACCAAATATTACCCCAGTATGCCATCGACGTCCTCGAACCCTTGCGCGGATGAAGCCACGCCAATGCCTTGGTTCTGGATAACTAAGCTTGACCCTAAGGTCACGGTGTCGGTGTCTGAGCCACATTTAGTTGCTGCGATTGTAGCCGAAAGAAGACGTCCTTACATTCTTTTCCGGACATGCTTCCCGAACCATAACTAACATTCTAAGTTCCAGACCAGCCTGTTAACAGCATCACAAGACTCAGAACAGCTAGCTTACTATGGTGTTACCAGTGCTGCGACTGGAACTCGTAGGTTTGTATGGCAGGTCTGCACCAATCCAAGTATTCGAACTACCTGAAATATTGTTGATACATAAATGTGTACATTTACGTCACCAATATTCCACTTACCAGTGTCGATCAACAATGTATACTGGGTCGCTGGGTTTCCAACACCAACTTGCATGGTGTAAGTAACGCCTGAATCAGTGACATCAATACTAGAGTCTGCGCCAGAAGAAGCTGTAGTGGATAGAGCCGTGACGGAGGGGGTATGGTGGGATTTGCCAGCCAAGAACTTCCGTGCACGGGCGCGGTCATGCGCAAGAAGCTCCTTGCCACCACCTTTAACTGCGCGCAGACGAGTCGTAAAGGGGATTCCACGAATAACGACGTGTGACATAGTTCGAGTGGTTTGAGATAACAAAGTTGGGAAGACAAAGTGAAGACAATTGTGTGGAGTGACACTGTTTATATAAGTCGGATTAAAGATGGGTACTAGGGCTTCTAGTACCCGGAAGATATATTCATAGGTTGTAAAGCACTGGCAGGGGAAAGAAGTACCCTTTCAAGAAGAGAGGCTTCCAAAAATAATCTTGTCGATCGACGTATCATCACATTATCTGTTGTGCCCGGAGGAGCCACAATGACAAAAACGCGAGAACAATCACCATCGAAATGAGAACTGCACAGGCAGTGCGAACGCAGGGCACTCCGGATCCGAGGGAAGACTAGAAGTGCTATGCAGAAGTGTGAGATCCGAGTGGGAACCTATTGATAATTTATCAGAGCAAAAATGGCCCCCCCGTACTGTCACCTGCCTGTCATGAAAAAGCCACTGGCTATGCTTGCTCGAGGGAGAATTATTCAGTGAGGATATTGGTCGGTGAGCCGGAGCTTTGTATAACCGCTTCTGATAACAAAGCTTCCCCGCCTGAGCAAGACAGAGAAGGTAATGATAGTTGCCAGATTGATCCGGGCTACTGCGCCAATCCCTCGTTCGGTTAATCCTGAGAACAGTTCGCACGGCCAGCCGTCTCGGTGGGAAGCATTATGCTCTAAGCTGTCCGCAGAAATAAATAGAGTTTCGAATATGGCTAATCCAGGCATTGGCATTCAAGTGACATTGTAACATTTCACAAAGTATCCCCACACTTACGCTTACGGCTAGCAATAGCTGCATTCCGGTTACATACGGGTATGCGTAGGAACTCTAAATCCGGATCAAATATGTCTCGAGATTACCAAATGGTATCACGAGTTAGAAGTCTACAGCTTGGTAGTCACTTTGTTCCTGCTGCCTTGACGGTGGTTGAGGTCCATAGGTAGAGTGAGAGCCATTTGGTCGACGACTGCAATGCAGTACTGTTTGTCCCTCCAGCCAGCTTCTAATTTACCCTGGCCAATGGCAGAGGGGGCAGTCCAAACTTCAACGCAAGCATTATGTCTTCCATGAGGATCAGTCAAAAAACGTGATTTGCTGTATAATCCGACCGTCCGAGAAGCATGATCCTGAGACGAGGGAATACGGGCCTTGAATTCGATTGTCATGATCATGGTCGGGTACCAACTAGAGAATGGAGTCAGTGTTCCGCGACTAGAATACATGACCGAAGCGAACCAATCTAATGCTCCGTGACTAGCTGGCTCTGAGTCAGGTAAGAGGGAAGGGAGATTGATAGACGTATCCCCAAAAAATGGGATAGACGAAGGCTTGATTTCATCTTCTGTTCTGGTGAGCTCACACCATGCACCCCATTCGGCGCCTCCTCCACCTATGATTTCAGTATCAGCTCGAGTCTGGCTGCGCGCAGCATTGCGCGCCAGGATGGCATGGTCTATGGACCAACTCAAAAGGGACTGGAACTTCCAGGCATGCCGCATCCTATCTCTGACGGCTGCAGAAGGATGATTGAGCAGTGGTAGACGTCGAGCATATGGAGATGGTGCTGCCAAACTGCGAGGAACCCCACCCGGCACGGGAGTAAGATCACCAAAGATAAGGTGGGATGTCAGTGTGATGTGTCCCTGCTCACGTGGTCAACTGCACGGCAATTGCGAGGAACGGGCGTGTCACTCACCCCCTGGGCGAGGTTCGCTAAAAGATTGGTGAAATTCTTCCCTATCTTCTGGACACTGACGCGCACTTCCGCAGGTCCGACAGTCGTCGCATGAAGAAAATGGGCAGTGACGTGGACTGGATCTTTATGTATTGTCTCCGATTGAAATCGAGTGCAAGCTTCTACGACCTGCCCCAATGTATAACCTGGCAGGATGTGTTATTGCCATGAGACAACCTTCAGAAGAGTAAAATATATACCTCCTTGAGGAATTCTGAATAGTGATCGTGGCTCGCCTTCGCGATGAGCACATGACTAGATATAACCAAAAACTCACGACCCAATCACCCAACTACCGTTTAGCTCCGTCGCGTACGTAGCGGTTTCACTACATCGCGAGGTTTCCGAAACATCTAAAGCTCGCACTAGCGGGACCATATCCGTATAGCTTGGACAACTTGGAAATTAGTGAACGACAGTGTCCCCAAGCCGGACTAAATGCTATAGAGATGCCAGCAATACAAAAAGTAACGAGTAACCAAATGGTAACACACAAACAAGCGACTTCGGCCCGGGTCGAAACTTGTGGACCTGCCAGGCATGCACTCGTGAGCACGAACTTCATCCTATGTTATTTGTTATTATTACTGGACAGACACCCACAAAGTTCTTGACGAAAAGCTATTACATATGGTAGGAAGCTGGAAAGAGAAGATCAAGATCATTTCAGTAAGCGTCCTCTGTCTGATTGCATCCATATTTGACGGTGCAATGATCACCATATGTCATAAGTACCACAGATAAAGCTACATTCTATAGTTCCTCGGTAATTCCACAATTTGATCGAATCCAGGATACTCGGGAAGATTGAGCTGGAACTTCTCCTGCATTGCTCTGACAGCAAGTATGAATATCATTCCAGCGATTCAACTTGTCAACACTTACTTTGGCACGAAACGCCCTCCGAGGAAATGCCTTCCGTTGAAGTATTTTGCTCCTAACTTTGGTGCTGTCAAGCTGACTAGGACGTCAGGATTCAGCCCTACGCCTTCTGCATTTCCAAGTTCGATATCCCACCCACTTGGGATATCTACTGAAACAATCGGGAGCCCGGATGCAGATATAAGCTTCAGGGCATCATCAAACGGTGCCCGCACAGGCGGTTTGAACGAAAACCCGAAAATGGCATCCAGAATAAGGTTCGAGGACTGGAGGGCACGAGGCAGCTCCTCAACAGATACTGAAGGTGGAATGATGGGGATGTTCATGTTAATGCATTGTTTTTGCAGGCGCTACTGGTCCCGTTAAGATGCTGTATCAAGTAGATAGAAAAAAGCTTGACGACGTGGACTGACCTGATAGATGTCTTTTGAGCCTGGCTGTTAGGGGTCACATTTTGAGACTGTCACTTCACAAGGCGAATGTAACTTACCTTGGGCATGTATATCGTTGGCTCGTAACCAAACATTCCTGAGCAAATCCAGCACTGAAGCAAGGGGAAGTCACACCAAGAGCATACCAAGATGTCTAGCCGCAACCAATCCATCTCCTCCTTGGTTTCCTGGTCCACAACATACCAAGACTTTCGGGTACTTTTCCTTGCTGTATACCGCAGATAACGTTTGGGCGCAGGCTAACCCAGCCAGCTCCATTAACTGCAATACGAATCATGCTTGAGAATCATGTGGCAATATAGGACTGAAGCCCCATGCCTGATCCAAACTGAACGCCCCAACCGCATTCATAAGCTCCTCGTCAATCTATCCGTTACTCGAATGAGCTCGTGACTAACACGCGACGACAACGTTCTGTGCACCTGTTGCGCTAGCTGCGCGGTGAGGAAACGGATGGACATAATGATTTCTGCTAAGGGTGGGAAGTTGAAATTCAACGGAAAGTCCAAGTCCAAATATAATATGAATAATCGATAAACAACACATCATAAGTATCAGTGGTGACAATTACAACAAGATGCTGGGATAATAAAAATGATGACTGGCGTACAGTAAAAATGCAATAGAACACAGTACAACAACAGCAAGAATATTAATGTCTTTGGATGAGAAAAAAATGAGCTTGCCCATGAGGTACAGTTAGATAGAAGCTGCCTTAGCACAAACTCGGCGATGCTCTTCCCAGTCCTTTTTTTGATGTTCAGGAGAACAGTACTTCACCAACCGGCACTTGCTACACACAAGCCCGTTATTGGTTGGAGTATCTCCACTGTCTGCGCTACTCTGCGATCCTTCACTACTCTCGGCGTACTGCGACGTTTCTTCATTGAAACAGATGTTGCAGTCGATCCAGTTGCACATCTCCCGAGATCTTACCTTCCTCCCGTTTCGGCGACCCCGCTTTATTGACAGAACCGCTGCACCTTCGATGCCACGACGAGGAAAGCGTATCATTTCGCAGTCGTCGTTACAGCATGGGTTGGGACAACCACTAGGAAAGTCAAAGAATATTTCTTCTGATGGAACGAATAGCGGGTGCGTGAATAAAATTTGGGAATAGGAAGTGGTCTGGTGGGAGAACAAGATGATGAAGGGCGGTCGTTTTTCGTGGAGAATAGCTCGGAAAGCGATATCAATCTGAGGAAAACATGGTGTGCGTCGTTGTTTGAGGAGAGTATGGCTCAAACGCATATCTAAGACCCACAAATCAACGTTAACACGCGGCTAGCAACAGATTGATGGTCACGAACGATTGTACTGGATCTCGTTCTCCATGCTGGGTTTACACGTGCGCCCGAATGCATATCGACAAACGAGGTTGAAGTATTCTGTTACATCGTCCATCTCTTGGCGTTTCATGTCTGTAACAATGATGTAGACATCGTCACAGCCAAGGTCATGCATTCCTCTGAGCATCATCAATTCAGGAAGCTAATATTATGCTCAGTTACGATAATCAAGATCTAGTCAACTAAGTTCTTACCATAGTAAATACAACAGGCATCATGGACAATTTTCGATCCTGCATTGACCTGTGGTGATATACATGTGTTGACCAGGTGCGATCCAGAGGAATCAGACGACCGGTGTCGACTGTACGACAAAAGATGTTTTCTGGAAGAAAATCACCTTTATTCCAGACGAGGACTTGGCGTCTAAGAGAATTCGCGGCGTGTTTTCGTTCCCTGATGCCTTGAAACCATTCCCAATACGCGTCATTCCGATGCTCAAGCCACTTGTCGATTAACATGTCTGTAGCATCATGATCGAGCGTTTTGCATATCAGCTCGCTCATCGAGAGGGTGGGCTGTGATAGAGCCGAGTAATGCCTTTTCGCCATGGCTAAGCGTGGCACAACTTCCGATAATTTTACTTCACTGCCGTGAGTGTAATGAAATGAGGATAACTGCGATGACGCGGATGGGATATTTGCAAGGGGCCTGCGAAAGAGATTGCTTACGGCAGTACGCATACCCATTCAAATTCCAAACTGGATGACTAAGAACTGTAAATCACGTTGCAACTTTCCGCTCAACGTTTCGTCCACATGTTAAACACGTGCAATTAAACACCCGCAACTATCGACCACAGCTCAAAATCTGAACAGTGCTTGCCAGAGCACGATAAGGACAGATATATACCAACCCGACTCCCTCCATAAAATAGTCACCAAGTCTCGTTCCTAGTGGCAAGCTGCATGACATGTTCCGCTATGTGCGCAGGTAGCATCTATGGTAGAGTCATCAGCGAAAACTTCAGCAAAACTGGCGACTACAAAATTTACCTATAACGAGACGCAGGGGCGAAGTTTCGGTGAGACCCTCTCCTGCGGTAAGCAGAGCATCAAGCTTCTCGTGTTCTGCTATCTTCCTTCCACAAGTACCCTGCCATGTTACCACCGTTCGATAGCGTGCGGGAAGATAACCATTACGGAAAATGTGGTTGGTGAGGTGGGCTATTATTTCAAGCTTTGCCTCCTGGGCATGGCAAATCTTTACGCGTTGCGTCACGGCGGGCGCCCCATTCTTGTGAGTGTAAACATAACTGAACCACAAATGAGGTGGACAATCGGCTTCTCGAGGTAAGAATCAACTTTCGCGTAGAAAAAAAAATTGGTTACTCACCGATGATCAGCCTAAGAGCAGACTGGGAACATTTGCCTGCACCTTCCGTCAGCAGTTCTTCCAAGGAATGACTTGGACTGAGCCGTTGCCCGCCGTGGTTCTCCCAATATGACAGCGATCGGTGCTGGGCCTCCACGAATCCCTGGCGGAATAAGTGCTCGAGCACATCCTCCAAGTCAATTAACTTCTCATTCTGAAACTCAAGTTCCACCAACTGAGTCGTCACAGGCTTGTTGCAGCGTGACGCTTGGTGATAAGTCAACCATAGCTCGTTGTGGGTCATCATGAACAAGCAGATAGAGAAGAAAAGCGAGAGTTGGACGACGACTGAAGCTCGAGATACGATCCATGCGCTTTTATATAGTTTTCTTTAAGCGTGCCAAAGGTTTTTAGTAATAAAAAATTCCTTCCGCAAAGCACCGACCATGAGCCTACTAGTGCCGGCGTAATTACGTACCCTTCAGAGGCATCGGCTCTCAAAGAACTTCTTGACGTAAGAAGACAAGAGCTATCAGTCGAAAACCTCGTCAACATCAATCTCTTGATCACGAACAAGTCAACTTGTTTACGCGAAAGTCGCTAACACCCAAACTTCAATCAGTTCAAGCTGGTCACTGTTCCCGGATCGTCTCTTTGTTCGTCCAGAATACCTGCCAACCGCGTTCATCTAACTCCAAGGTCAACTTTTATCAGTGTATGCGCCCTCCACTACACCAAACATCACTCGTCTGTCACTTCTGCTCTCCTGGTCCTTCTCGGGTGATCGAGGGTGCACTTTTGGCGCCCACACCCTTGATGATGACCACATCTGCCAAAGCCTAAAGCCAGTCTTCCCTCCGTCAAACCCATTCTACATTAACCCGCCCGCGGATACGTCGTTATCAAACATCTATGTCTCCGGGCTCAATCGCATCCCAGGTATGACTAGTGACTGCTCGTATCCATCTATTGATGATCTTGTGTGCCTCAGTTAGAGTGACCAAATTTACTAATATTTCTTGAATCATTCATCTTCCGTTTTATGTTGATTTACTAAGTGCTAGATAAGTACTCCGACATTCTCCTGATCCGGGCCGGCCGGCTAGATTCAAAGCTGGGCCCGAATTGGCGAAGCGAATCGCAATTGCCAGTCGGCCTAGCGCATGACCCCAGGAGGGCGCAGGTTAGAGGTTAGATGTGCGAAGGGACTGCAGCAGATGCGGCAAGGTGCTCTACCTGGGTTTACTGAGCGGTGTTGGAGGTCTTAGCTTGACGCACATGTCTTGTTCTTGGCAACGTTTAGGAGCGAAGTACTTTGAAGGGTAATAACAATTTTAGTACGACTCTTATTTTATGCAAGTGTTAGGCGCACCACTCCAATCTGCTTTTACGTCGACGCTGTAAAGCATTACTGATACCAAAGCGAGCCCAAGGGCATGTTTATTCAATCGACGTAGACCAAGACAAAGGTCAGAGTACGCGTGAGAAAAAATGGACAAGTGCCACGCCACTTAGTAGTACTAAGCTTCTTTCAAAGCTTAGCGCTCGGAATCGTCAGTACTGGGAAAAGCCTCACGCACATATGCCAGAACGTAATCATGAAAATTTAACTATTTTTTCTTAGTATAGTATCCTGACGTCGCCGCACAAGAACACTAACTTTAAACTGTTCGAGTGCACGTCGCCTTTGTCTTAATAAATCTTCAGCTTGACTTGGTGCGTATTTTAGCAATACTAGGTATCAACGGTTAGCAGATAAAGAACGAAGCATGCGTGTGATCTTCGGGTACCATGTGTGACAGCGCCACAAAGTCGGCATCAACGACTGTCTTCCCATAGGGGACCAGGACTTTACGGTATTGTGACATCTAGTGTGCACACTTGGTCAATGGTAGGCATGTTCACACGATTTCCTTCGATAATAACCTTGTGATATCAACACCAGTAAACTTGGAGCTACCTCTGTGCCGCGATAGTACCTAAGGCGCGGATACTTTGCACTTGAATATTTACAGGCACAATGATTTCTTTGTGCCTTCGCATTCTCGCCTTCGATCACGACCGTGCATGTGTATATATTCTCATAACACACTGTGCCGTCACTGAACTCAATAACCCTGCGATGACTTGTCTAGCAACAGGAACACTTAACCGGTTGGCTCATGTGCTGTACTCCCTGGTAGTCAGTCACTTGTGCCCTATCAGATTTTTTTTCTGCAAATCGAGGTACGAAGCAGCCGTGATTAGTCTAATACCAGTGTCAGTCCTGTTAAGGGAGCGTGCAAGTGATGCGGGCTGTATTTTTCCTCTTGCCTGCCATCATCTATGTCCTCTCCCCAACTCAGATCAGAGCTATTTGTGTTTGACACACCTCCACTTCGTGGCTTGCCTGGACTGAAGATGTCCGCAAAACGATACTATACCCCCTTTTCTGACTCGCAAGGACTGACACTTCTGTTTGCGCACGGTATTGGTGCACGTCAGTAAGCTGGTGTTTTCTCAAGTACATATGTGGCTGACGCGGCGGCCGTGGATTATATAGACAAGGAACAGTGGGAACCGATGCTTCGGTATCTGTTCTCTCACCAGAACTTGCTGCAGCCAGATCGTGTACGTGAGGCCTGGTGTTTCGACTGGTTGAACCATGGGGACGCCGCTGTAATCAACAAGGCTGCACTCGAGCGCTGTTCGCCGGGGGACGTTTGTGAGTCCGATAATGGAATCCCTTGTCACTTTCCTCATGTCTATACCAGCCATAGCGGAATGGGCAGCAGCGATTGCGTCCTTTGTGAAGTCACCACTTCTCAGGGGCCACAGACTGGTTGGCCTTGGGCACTCGGCGGGTTCCAGTGCGATGTCAGTCACTCCGTTTCCCTCCCTTTTTCAGAAGCTGAACTTAACATCAGAATACTCTCCACGCGTGCATTTCCCATGCGTAACCAACCCTTCGTGGCAGTGTTTCTCCTCGAACCTTCCATGCTCACGCGAGAATTGTGGATGTCTCACTTGATCGAAAGAGAAACGTTGATGAGAAGAAGCATGAGTGCTACTCTCCGTCGACGTGGTGTGTTTGATAATTGGGAAGAGGCAGCTAATTATTATCGAAATCAGAAGCCTTGGTCAGGATACGATCACGAGGTATTTGATGTCTTCAAAGTGAGTAGTTTTAGCGTCTATAAATTTTTGAATCATCAAGCAATCGGCCACATCTAGCAACACGGTTTTTACTCAGTCAGCATACAAGAAGGCAGCAAAGTGGAAACGAAAGTTGCTCTCAAATGCGACTTGCACCATGAGGCGCTCGCTTATCGGGACATTGAAAGCCATTTTGAAGCTACCGACCAGTATACCCACCTTTGCCGCGTGGTTCCTGTACACATTGTGTTCGGAACCATTTATGATTACATGTAAGCAGCTCTCAGCGTGGCCTCAAATTCTGGCTTCTCCTGACTCGCTCCTTTCCAACAGTCCATCTTATTTCCAAGATTGCATGACAGACGTCTCCCAGGGGAGATCTCCAGCGTCTGTGCAAAGGGTTTCTGGAGCTGGTCATGGTGTGAGCCATCCAACTTTGACGGCTGAGCAATCGATCCTCATGTATGAACAGATTCTTCAACAGACTCCCGAAGCCCTTGCAAGGGCAATATCTATTGGCCTCAATTCAATCACGAGAGATTCAACTTTGCAAAGTTCCCATCTCTTGCATCGACTGTGATTGTCAGGGACCTTCACGAATACCTATCGATGTATATATCACAAGACTACGAGCAGCTCGAACACACGAGCGCTCACGTATATTTGCTCTATAAAGGTGGGCTATTGCCAGGGAAATCTTTCTGTATAATGTAACGCTATGTAGCTAGTATGACATACTTACACTTTTAATAAGGGAAATCATTATTTCCCAATTCTCCACATACCGTCCTTGACATTGACTAAACCTTCTCTTCGAGCAGCTTCCATAAAGCTCCCAAGTTGTTCCACAGTGCGATCGTAGCCAGGTGCAAACTTGAGCATCGATTGTATTCGATCCAGCGGTAACGAACCCAGATTTGTAAGCATTCCCTCGATGAACTTTGTGCCGTCTTGCTGTAAGATCCACTGCGACAAGTGCAAACGATAACAAAACATACCTTCCAATATACTTTCATTTGTTCGGCCTGTTGCTGCTGCACGCTCATTACCGGCGGTAACTCCTCCGCTTCTGCTGTTGATCAAGATATGTAACAAGGATATACTACGTCGAAAGATGAACGAACCAGGCTTAGGTGCTTGTGGTCTACTTCCTGGTGTAGGAACCTCGGCAACACTAAGCAGCCGGAAAACACCCTCTGAGTCTTCTTTCAGAACATGCATGTCCACCCAAGTAGCAAGGGCTTTGACAGCTGCATTTCGGTTGACGGAGCCAGATCGGAGGACCAGTTCATCCACTGTCCATACGTCTGTCACAGGGTTAGTACCGTCACGCGGCTTTGAATGTTCACTTACCTTTCTCAGAGAAGAGTTCAATGAATGCCGCTTCCAGGGGAGGCACGTCAGCTTCCAAAGTCCTGTCCTCGAGCTCGAGTTGAAGATGAACCCGACCGAGATGTGGCAACCAACGGAGGACCTTATCAGGTTTGAATACAGAGAACTCTTTGGCATATTGCTCTTGCAGGCTATACTGGTTCAGATCCAGTAGCAGTTAAAGGTAAAGGACGTACGTCTGAAATTGCCCGGGCATGACCATATCACTCGACTCAAGTGCGGGCCAGAAATGTCGAGATATAATCGTTGGATGCATAGAGCTCTGTGCTTCGAATATTAGCGCCGTACCTTGTAATATACACGACAACTTACCACGTTCTGCGATTGCACATGTTGATCTATGCGGCGCGAATCTGTCATATCTCGCAGCATGACTTCGCAGACCTGCAATGCAGCTTCGCCAAACCGAATCTTCAAAATCTCGACATTACGACGCTGCATGTACCTTCTTGAGTATATCTATCATAGTTGGTAGCTGGTGACTAACCTCACGGTCGAAATTTCCATCCTTCACCGCCAGTAGACGTTGTGCTAGCAGTACTTGCAGTTCCTTAATGAAGAGATCCTTCGTATCATATATGCTGACTATAGTGCTGATGACGTCGCTGGACTTGCTCGCGCGGAAATCCGGCCCGGCATCAATGGGTTCAGGATTCCATTCGGGATCAGAGTAATTCTCCATCTCGGGTTGCTGAAGGGGCTGAATGGGATCATTGTCATCGACAAGTGAGTCCCCACTCTCGCCATCTCCAACCAAGCTTGCTACTATGCACCGTATGGTGTCAGGTCGATCTCTGACCAAACGCGCGAATATCATCAGCTGTTCCCAGTCCAACTTCGTGCGCACGTACCGGAGATACCTTCTTGTGGGATCAGCCACTTTGAATAGGAGTACTCCAGGAGGATCAATGATTCTGAGACACTTGATCGTCGAGACATAATGTGTCAGAATATCTTTCGTATCTGCGCCCGGATGAAGGAGCCGCTTATTGTTACTGAAAGTTACAATCATAGTCATTCCTGTAGTGACAACGATGAACAACGACGTACGCTTGCCGTAGTGCCTGTACAAGGTCCGCACGTTGATCTACACGTGCCAAGCACTCCTGCGTGTCCAACAAAATGTTAAGAATGTTTTGACCACAACATTCATACCAACCTTTAGGTCCTGGAGGGCGCCTGCAGAGTCCGGGAAATCGACGATGATGTCAAAAATTTCCTTCGTCCTGCAAATGAATTTTTCACAACTTAAAACTAAGATAATATTCTCACCTTAAGTTGCAAAGCGTTTTATGCATATGAAAGTCAAACCTTGACCCAACGCCTTGCATCATTGTCTTGGCCTCGTCCGCTGGTGATTTGTGAGTCAGCAGCTTGGACAACTGAAGTAAGTCACCATTGGTTGCTCCTCTCGCAAATGGATACAGCATCCATGGCACAATTTTGTCGATCATCCAGGTCCGAAGGGTCGGAAGCATGGGTTCTGACCACTTTCTGGCACACGTTTCTTCTACATATGATTCGATGAACTCGTATCCTATACTTGCGATAAGGGTTTCATAGCGGTCGATGAGACTAAGAGTATCAAAGGCTTGCCACAGGAGGCGGTCTTGAGGGTCCTGCGACTGGGATACAGTACGCTGTAGTGTGGCTGAAACAAGAGCCTTGATTCCCCGAGCGAAAGATGGAGGAAGAACAGAAAAAATGTGAGTTTGGAAAGTAAGATTGTAGGCGGATGTCATCGTTGGTCCAAAACTAAGATACAGATACATCAAATATATGTTAGCCTTGGTAAGGTGTATGGTACGTACTCTGCAGTTGGTTTCCACGCGTTGTACCACTCGACTAGACGATATACAAGTGATCGTATTGCTTCCGGGTCGGAGTTACTCTGTGATGAAGCATTGAGCGACACAATAAATTGCAGGGGTGCAGAAACTTTGACCTCGTAAAGCGTCATGTAGGCCTCAACTTCTCGGGTGATCAAGTGTTGGCTCTTTCGCATGTCCTCTTCAACCCTCAGAAAAAAATGCAACATCATAAATAAGCAGTCTCACCAAGGAAACCCTCCATCATGACCGGTAACCTCCTGCACTCATTTATAACGCCAAATGCTGCCATCACTTGATTCAAGTCTAATCGAGACTCAGTGTCAACCAGTGGAGTGGTCAGAATTACTAACCATATTGCTTGCGTGGCGCAGGGTCGTTTAAATCTCGCGGTTTAAGAAATTCCATGGCCAGAGTCCATGCCTGAATGCGAAGTTGAAGTATATTTATGTATAGTAATTCCAATAACATACCTCACTGAAAGCCAGTAAACCAGATATTCCTGGCTCATTGCGGTTAAGGCGGTTGAATGACTCCTGCCATTTGGCTGCAACTTGAGCTCGAACAGCAGCTGATGCCATTAATATTGTGGTTGAGCAGTACCAACACTTATGGTAGACTGTTTTGATGTGAGTCATGTGACGGCCTAATTAATCATCAGAGTCAAGCACACCACGGACGGTTATGGCATGGCATAAGTCGCTGAGATTCAACTGAATCAACCATAAAGATCCCAAGATTTTACGCCAATCCTTTTTAAAACTCACCGCAGATTTCCCCAAACGCCTCACTAGCCTCTACGTCGCCCTACGCTCGCAACACATCCCTCTCAATCGTTATTTTCACCGCATAAGCAAAGTAGCATTGCCCAAATGTCCATCTTGCCCCAACGTCGACGAAACAGTCTTACATTTCCTTCTCGACTGCCCACGCTATCGCAGAGAACGTCATATAATGCTGCAAGCACTAGGCCGCAACGCCATGTCCCTATCCTATCTCCTTTCAGATCCCTCCGCAACCCCTCACCTTATATGCTTTGTCAACTCCGCAAAGCGTCTGTCCAAAACCTTAGGTGAAGTACCCCTGCCATGCATACCTCCAGACTGACATAGCTCCGTAAATCTGTAGAACAACTGAATATACGACTACCGCAAGCCATACCACTAACTCTCCCATCCCATGTACCAACACACTAACACAATGTATACCATGTACCCTATGCACACCACCTGTACACCACCAACCACTCACCTACATGGAATTACCATGCCGCTCCCGGCGCACATCAAGCACGAAGCATCAGCTAATCCCCCAGCCCCAAGGATCACCCTACTACTACATGCCTACACCACGAATTCCTGTACCAGCCGGCATCACGCGGCCGTGTACGTGTTAAGCTGCACGTATGACAGATTCACCATCACGTACACAAGGTTAAAAGTCATCTCACACATCGAACAGCGCGTCTAAAACGGGAACGGCGGACTGATGGGGTATCTCTTGTTTTGTCGTATGCTACCTAAACAAGTACTATATTGGCGAATATAGAATCTTAGTTGACCCATCCTAAAGTATCTTCTTATCGCCTAGATCTTAAATAAAACTGCATTTGTGCCATTCAACGAGACCTCTCGGTAGAAAAGGGATTGGTCAAGATTGCACTGCATCGTCGGGTCTCAACGCATTCGAAAGCCGCTGCATTCCCTGCATCAACTTTTCGTTACATGAGTGAGAACGCGAAGAGGTCTATTTTCAGGAGCAAATACTCTACTAATATTGTACTTCCTGACTACTGTGGACACATTCTAGAGTTGCTACGCATTGCAAGTATCACAATATGCCGTCCGAGAGCCGTCCGAAGGCGTGTCCTTGTATACATTATCCTATATACATTGATGCGTGCCAGAATTATTCCTAAGAGATCGTCTGAATGATATTGTCTAAGTATGTTGTAAAATGGTACAGGATGCGAAAGAGCAATACGAACTCAGATAAGTGACACATGAAATAATGCACAATCCATAATAATGATCCTGCAGTCCGAACAATGAGAACATACAAATTTGTCTTAAAATATCGAAGCGAGATCTCCGTGAACCGGTTTCTCCAGCCTCTTGTACGAATCTAAAAAAGACTCGGATGAGTCAAATTCAGAGGTAGAAGTTGCAGGTATAACTGAATTGAGGGATGAGTATCCACGACCGGGGAGGGCAAGAGTGCTCCGTGACCCAAAAAGGTTCATGTCACCTTCCCCCTATCGATTGTTAATCGGCATGAGGGCCACACCAGAGGGTTGGTGGGGTGTGAAGCTTGTTCACGTGGTGCCTGGTCACTTGACCGCACATTGGGGAAAGATAGAATACTCTGCGCGAAGGGTGTGACTTTATGGGTCATAGAGTTCAGTCCTGGGGACTGAACAACGGGTTGTGCAGCGGGGCCGGAAGAAAAGTTCGACTCGAGTACAAGCGGGGGTGGGGTTTGCTGGGCCGCCGGTGCTGTCCTTTGAAACATGAGCGGTTCTTTAGGTACGTTTACTGGGGGCGGTACAATGAGGATGCTCGTAGCCAGTTCTGCGGGTGCAACAACAGAATATTTTTTCTGGTTCTTGAAACATTGCTCTGATTTGGCGTGGTGCTTGAGCCCACCACTACGGCTGAAACTAGTAAAAATCAATACCTCAGCACAGAGTCACATTTGAAAGCAGCAAGGTACCCACTGGTGGCCACAGCCTAGACACAGCAAGTGGTCTGACCGCTTTTGATGCTTGTTGGTTTGTTTATGCTCGCGTATGCTGCTTTCCTTCAGGTATCCATCTGCACACCATTCTTTCAAGCATCTATAAATGACTTCACCGTGCCTGACGACCCGTTGCTGATGAAACAGCGCGATGGCGAGTGTAAGGCTGGGTACTACGAGTTCGAATGGGAGAAGTGAACAGGACGAAGTGGTTATGCGACGAGTGAGAAGAATGACGAATGGAATAAGCAAGGAACAGATCGATGTAGTTATGAGACGGATAAAGGCAAGACTTTTCTAGAGTTAAAGATCTTCGTAAGAACAACGTTCAGACGTGCTTTTGAGACGGGGAATTCGGCGTATATGATTCTGCTCTCAAATAGCGACTGTACATGAGCTACTTATACTGCGAAACGGCAAGGGTCCTCGGCTATGGATAGGCCGAACGATTGTGTGAGAACGGATGCAGAAGGGAGTGGCGGTATGAATGAGTGGCGGTATGAATGGGTGGCGGTATGAATAGGTGGCGGTATGAATGAGTGGCGACATGAATGAGTATGGTTTGACAGAATAACAAGAGTCGCATAGTGGTTTTGACAGATTCCAGAGCGGTAAACTGAGAATGGGGTGACAGTAACGAGAGAAAGGGACTGAGGGTCGATAGTAATGAAGGCTTGGTGTAAGACGGCGACTGTGAGCATCATGCTGGTTGATGATGACCGGAAGATAATGAAAGAAAGAAGAGGAATGTATCCGCATGACTCGGATGCGAAAAGTAATGCTTGGACAGTCTCGAACGTTGAAGTCGTGGTCCGGGCGTCAAGGATATCATACATGCGATCCTTACACGAGAACCAAAATAAAGTTGACTATCTGGATCGGCATCAGGGCGAATACAGGATTTTTCTGTTGTTTCTTTCGTACCGCCCCATCACTATCCACTGCCTTGCGTTTAAGTCCCCGGTCGGAACAGTGGTCATAACTGGTGGCTTGCATTGGAGATTGCATCACGGAAAGTACAAGAGGATACTGCTGCATGATCAATGCCTGAAGGTCTTTCAGTGAGTGCAGATCTAGCCAATATTTCACCCCCTCTGGGAGTGCATTTAGTTGCGCTTGCACGACTGCAGCGTCAAAACCGGCGGCCGCCTGCACTGGCGGAGGGGAATAAGTGCAAGGAGGGGGAGCAACACTTGCAGGCCTCATCGTCATCTGCATGATCATTTTCTATGTTTACCACCAGCACCAAATGTGGAAGCCATTTCGTAGTCTGTATTGGGAGCCGGTCCAGGCGGAACAAAGGTTTGATTGCTATACAAGTCTGGAGGGCATGCTTGGAAACGTGGCCAAGGTAGAAGCTAGGCATGTGACTCAGGCTAGTCTTGTTTCGATCGATGACTGGTGACGCGTAACGTGACGCGAGCAGAGAAATATAGTTTTTTGTCTTTATGTAAACGACTGCGGCAAGACAATTCCTCGATATAGCATAATAAATATCTACCTCATACATTCCCTCAGTAATATTTTACACAATAGTAATGATTGCATTCAGCTCTTTCTCCATACATACTATATCTTTGCAGGTTTACCACTAGCTAGTATAGCATCCCAATCAATTACTGTCAGGCTGTAAATTCGGCAAGTGTGACTGTCCGTTACATTAGTGACATGAGTGTGACTCACGAATGATAGTAACGTCTTGACGAGTGTTCATCAATACATACTTAGATCGATATAGTTTTGTGACACTGCGCTAGTTGCCAATAATTATCATTCGCTTGTACTATGTTATCGTTCTTAGAGCTAATTTTTCATAATTATCAAATTGATCTAATTTGCCCAAGTTTACGTGGGAGGTTTTCTGATGTACCCGTGACAAAT